>VWZS01008230.1:3147703-3171872 GCA_013397075.1 Rhabdornis inornatus | reverse complement strand
GTCTGGTTTTGGGCTACTCGCTTCAGGAAGGACATTGAAGGTCTGGAGAGTGTCCAGAGAAGGGCAACACAATTGAGGAAGGGTCTGGAGCACAAGTCTGATGAGAAGGGTGTTTAGCCCAGAGAAAAGGATGCTCAGGGGACACCTTACAGATCTCTACAACTGCCTGACAGGAGTGTGCAGCAAGTACAGGGTTGGTCCCTCCTCCCAGATGACAAGAGGTAAGACAAAGGGAAACGGCCTCAAGTTGTACCAGGGGAGGTTTAGATTGGATATTAGGGAAAAATAATGTATAGAAAAAGTTGTCAAGCACTGGAACAGGCTGCCTAGTGAAGTAAGGAGGTCACCACCCCGACAGGTATTTAAAAGATGTGTAGATGTGCTTTGGAACATAGTTTAGTGGTGGAGTTGGCAGTGCTGGGTTAAGGGTTGGACTGAATGACCTTAAAGGGCCATTAAAGAAGAGGTTTATCCTTTTCAAGATTGCAGAAGAAATAATTAAGAGGGCGGGAAAAAACTCTCTCTCTTCTTTTCCAAACTTTGATAGAATATAATGAAAGGTGCCTACTCTAAAATACATCAATATTTTAACTTCTGGTGCTTCCCCAAGGGCAAAAAAGTCAGTCATTTAGCTTGAGAACACCATTTGATCCCATCAAATTTGAATAGCCGAAAATATTGCAATTCATAAAGTGACAAAACTAACCCGTTAGAAGCAAGGTTAAAAGACTATAAAGGGCTCCACATTTTACTTTCATTTAATAGCTATGGAAATCACCTGCTCAGGTAATTCCAGCAAAAGCCACAATTCTAAAGCCTTTCATTTATGATTTATATAATAAACAACTTTGCATGTTTAACAAGGTCTCCACTAAAATGCTGTATTTTAAAATCAGTCAACCCAATAGAGTTCCTAAAGAATGCAAGAAAAATGAAGTCTTTTTTCTCATTTGAAGTGGTGTCAGATCATGGAAGTATACTTAGTACCACCTTTCTGAGGAATTTACCCCTAAAATATTTAAAAAGAAGAAAGATTGATGTCTGTGAAATTGAGAAACAAAAGATTAAACTCGGTCAAGGGTCAGAGGATGCACAATGTCTGAGGCTGTGCTATTTCCAAGTACAAATAAAATCAAGCCTGTACCAAAACATATTTCCCTGAGTGCTGAGAGGCCCTCCCTGCCACTGACTTGCTGATGAACACTGCTGGTTCCTGATCACTTCTCTGAATGCAAGTGGCCTAAAGCTGTCCAGGTCATAAGCAAGTGTTTGAAGATGCGACATGTGAAGAGGGTCAGCAACAAAGCCTAGCTTTAATCCCTTTGTGTGAAGCAGGAAGAGGAATTTACCTCATATACACAATACATCTATGTCCAGTGAAGTATAAAACTTCCAGAGGTGCACAAGCCAGGCATTATGTCTTCTTTGCTTTTTGGCATGCTGGGAGAGGCCAGGAGGGAGGTGAGCAGTGCTTCTCATGGGGTAGATGTAGTGAAGCACAAGGAATGGTTGTATGCCAAGCAGGGAGCTTTAATGCACCAAGTGTATTCATCACTGTTGGTATCTTCTCCCAGCCTGAGCCAAGAGTAGCACAACCCATTAGTCCAAATGGGTGGACCTGAGAATATGAGAGGCTTAACTATTAGTTAACGTAACTTCCATCATTTCTAATTGGATTGTGACTAAATTCCCAGCACTTATAATACCAAAATGAGATCAGAGGGGAAAGCCTCCATATTCCCTTTGCACAAAGATTGGAAACAGCTCTCCCCTGCTGTTGTACAATAGCACTGACCACCCAAAGATCCATGGCTTTAGCTAAGAGACCCATCTCACTGCCTGTTGAACACAGGAGCATGAGATTACTGTGATGCTTCTTTACAAATTTTTAAAAACAGCTCAGAAACAGTGCAAAGAGTTAGAAGGCCAAATACTAAATGATGTTAATCTACAAAAAGGAAAATTAGAATAAAAAGTTGTAATGATAAAAGGACCTGATATGGGCTGAGGAGGAAGAGAGCAGTATCTGTGCTTTTCAGGACTGCTGAAAGATTTGATTTTGTTTTGGGGATCTCTTTATCAAGCATTTAAAAGAGAGCTATGCAAGATCCAAACTCTGTAGCAATGCACAACTAAACCAGAGCACATCTTCAGACTTCCTTGCAGCCCATCAGAACTCCTGTAACCATTCCTGACACTCATTTGCTTGACCCATTTCTGATAAACAAAGAATGGAGTACTTGAAGTATTTTTCCCCCTTGTTCATCCCATTCTTCGCTGGTCTCTTGTTTTGTAGTCAGAGGTTAAACTGCTGACCTCTCACCTTCAAGGCAAGTTTTTCCCCCCTTCCATAAAAGGTTTTTCACAGTGTGCAGCATTCGGATTAGCCCCTATCCCCCTGAACAAAAGCTATGCCTTTGTACCACTGGTTTGGGCACGGAGTCCGTACATCAGAGGAAGCTGCTCCTACTTACCATTCACAATAACTATATTGTGAGGCCCCTCTAACGCCTCGTCTCTCAGTGTCTAGACTTTCACCCAACCAGCCAGCAAAAAGAAAATCCTGTAAAGCACTCAACTGAAAATTAACTATGGTATCCTGTTGTGAACCTGATGAAGACGTTATTTGAACATACGGTAAAACTTTCCATTGTTTAACATAAAGATAAGAGAAAAACTTTTAAAGCCCTGAGGTTTAAATAGTCATAGGGATCAATTAACTCATGGGTCAGTAAATGCATTTTATAAGCAAGCAGCTATTGCTTATGTGTGTCTTTAAAATAATACACAGATTATTAAATTATACTCAAGCACCCAGTATTCTGGATATTTGCAGAGCCTAGTTTTATACTCACTATGGATACACTAAAGCAGAACTCAAGATATACAAAAAGAATTGTATCTTGCAGAATTCATTGAAAATGTAGTGTCACTACTGCCCACTATCCCAGTTATCTTCAGCAAATAAAATAAAAGAAGTATAGCAACAGAAGTATTTTGTGCCCTGCTGTATGAAACAAGACCTGTAAGGAAAACTGTAGGCAAGACAGGGTATCTATAAAGTTAGAGCGCAAACCAACCATTGGATTTTCCAGGGAAAAAAAAAATTGCAGTGACTTGTGTTTTGTTTCTTAGCAATACCTGCATTGCTGTAGCATGAATAATCCACAGTAGCAGGACAATTTACTGAAGTGGACTAACATTAATAAAAATCTATTCTTTCACGTTGAGGAAAAAAACAAAACAAAACAAGACAAGCAGGCCAGGGAAAAAAATCTAGATCTGAGCAACATTCTGATGTTTGAATAAGCATATTATATATTTTGAAACTCTGAAAAGAATTTATCATTGCAGAAAAACTGATGTTTGCATCTTCTTGGAATTCTTATGGCCTCTTTTGAGTGTGTACTTGGAAAGAATTCCCTGGGCTTTGCTAGCAGAATAAGGCACAGCTGAGGAAATGCATCTCTCTCATAAATTTCCCCAATCTGTTATGAAAAGAGAGCCAGAGTGTCTCAAAATAAGAGGCAAACAAATTGCTGTTTGGCATAGGTTGATTGATTGGGGGAACACGAGGGGGTGTGCTAGGTTTTTTGGGGAGGTTGTTTGTTTTTTTCTAAAGCATGTTTTGTGCTGAAAAAACAAAGTGTGAAATCATCCTTGTCATAACAGGCACAACAAAACAACAAACGTTTATCCTTTACCAGCACCCCACAGTGCCCAGTCATGGCAGCAGCACGAGGAACGTAACGGGACTTGGGAGCCTGGACACAAATACAACAATCCAGGAAGGGTCTAAAACAACCTCAGCTGTCTCAACAGGCAAACAAGGTTGGATTTGCAAAGGAAGCAGAAATCAGGAGATAAGAACCTTCTCTGTCTTCGGGAGATTCAGATACCAGGCACACGCCACCACCTCCCTCTGCCACACCAGTCAGTCATGCTTAGGAAGTATTTTAATGTTCCTTGCAATGCCCTTAAAAAAAAAAAAAAATCCCACACAGGATAGCTGTCAAACCTAGAGACTGCTGGGTATTAATCTCTTTAGCTATAAAAGTACTTAAGTCAACTTCTGATATTTTAGACTCTGTGATTTTTCCCAAGACTGCGTGGCGTGCTTCCCAAGGAGAGATGTACTGCACGCTGGAGTCACTGCCTGCAGCACCTACTGCACTGCCACTGGAGCATAAGCACCCTCAGGCTTCTACTGAACTACTTCTACCTGGAGATACCATGCATAAACCCCATCAAATTACCACTAATCTCCAGAAGTGATACTGAAAAATAGCAATGCAAGCATTTACTGTACTTAAATTGGAAAGGATTGCCTTCTGCACCACTGCCCAGATATGCTTCTGCTCCAGCCCCACTGCAATCTGCCTTCTTCACACACAAGGTCTTCTTGGGGTGAGTCAGCACTCTCTGAAGCTGACCAGTGATACACAGGTACCCAAGTCAGCCCCCAAAAACAATGCAGCTGCCACAGCAGAAGAACAACAGAGGATCTAATACTATAATCCTGTTCATGGTACCAAAAAACTTGCTTATGCAAGTCAACTATTGACTGAGAATGATTCAACAAGATGCATGTTTTCACAGATACATAGGACTGTCAGAGAGTATACACATAAACTGATTTCAGAAAGACCAAATGTCTGAGAAGTAACAAATACAGAGTATTAACTCAAGAACATGATAATTGAAATTGATTTTCTTATGGTTATTAATTTTAGCTCTACACCAGATTACTGACAGGACAAGAAATATTAACATGGGAGACTTAAAAATCAGAACACTTCAAAATTCTCCCTGTAGCTTCTGTAGAAATCCACAGCACACCACCACCTCGGACTACCCTCTCCTCAAAACTCAAAAAAGATTGAGAGAAGACTATAAAATAACATAACCTAGGTATGGAAAAATATCTACTCCTGGGCAGGTTCAATAAATTACACGTTCAGGCAAGAGACACAACTAATGGGGGGGTAAAACATCACCTATGGAACAAGTGAAGGAAAGGACATAAGTAATCCCTATTTCTTGTAATACAAAAACTGTAATCCAAGGGAATCAACAGTAGCATATTTAAAACAAAGAGAAGGAACCTGCTCACAAACTCTGTACCACAGCCACCGACAGGGCTGCTCAAAATTGCTGCCAAGGCCAAGGGTATGAAGAGAGCTCAAACCCCAGTGTGCTTGCACAAGATGGGCCCACATTTCACTCTGAGAGAAAATGTTTTCACCAGCTTCCAAATCTAGGGTGACCACAGGTACCCATTCAGGAGAAAGGATGGTGACATCCATCAAGGTGGATTTTGGGCAGTGACATAGGGCATATTGTGCCTACACCCAGCAGTACCAGCTGCTGGCAGGCAGAGGAACGAGCTCCTGCAAAACCTCCTCCCAGTTTTTCCTCTCTGCCTGGAAAACTAGAATCTGTGTTCTGACACATTTTCCATTTTTCTTTCAGGTATAAATACAAGAATGGAGTCTCACTAGGGACACAAATGGAAGGAACAGGTGATAGGGGCAGCCCTCCAGGCCCTTCCCTAGATGGACTGATCCCCTTTCAGCCACAATCAGGAAGGACAGAACATTTCCACACATGCAAAAGGGAGGCCTGATGCTTCTGGAGATCACTAAAACGGGTAATGGTTTAGTTTGGGATACAAGCAGCAAAGAAGTTTCACACAGTGCGTATTTCAGACTGAGGATTCAGGTGTTTTGTTCCAAGCAGGCAGCCGTATTTCCACAGACTGCACACTGAGCTCCTTGCAGCAACATCAGACCTATTTTAAGCTGTCAGATCTGGAAGGAAGAGTTAAGCATCTCTCAGAAGACATTTCCTGGATATTTCAGTCAGCTTCAGGTCGTGCTGGCCAGTATCACCAAAGCACTAAATTGCAACACCTGCTGTGATTAAAACTTCAGCTGATTTTATTAACCAGTGTTTTACCAGCTATGTGAAAGAGAACGCACCTTCACATGGAGATCATGTATGCATGGAACATCAAGAAATGCACAGGCAACTCATCTGCAGTGAATAAAATGCCAGAATCTTTACTTGTCCTGATGATTAGAAGCAACATCTTTCTTTTGCACAAAACTTCTGCAAGATAAATTCTCAAATAGAAGTTTAATTTAAGAATACATTTCTGTTGTTCTTCAAACTACAGAGCATCTCCTTAACAAATAGCCTCAGTCACAATTCTTCCCACATATACATTTGCACCCAAAATTAAACCCAAAAACAAGAAGCCATAAAAACAGAGAATCAACTGCACTGTGATAAGGGGCTTCTTCATTAAGCTACTGAGCAAGATACTGAAATATCATTTCTGATGTGCCAAGAAAAATTTCTTTTACAGACAGTTATAAACCAAACACACACAACACATATTTAAGAACCACCCTGCATAGATGACTTGGTTTACCTTTGCCTCCATCTATGTGCTCTTGTTTACCATCTTTTTCTTTGTTACACTTAATCTCTTTCTCATTCCTGACCTTCAAGCATATAGTAAAATTAACATCTAACAATTATGCAATAAGCACTATTCTAGAAGCAGTTAATGAAGCAAAGTAAACTACACACCAATGTACATTTAAACCCTCTCTCAACACCAACAGATACACAAACAATTATTTGTCTACCATCACTTTTGGACACAAGTCATTTTAATCTCAATTATTCAGTTACTAAAACTCCTTCAAAAGATGGGAAATATAGATCTACTGACAAAAGAATAAGATTTTAAGCCATTGTACAATGTATGACTCATTTCAAGCACCACAAAGCCCAGCAGCTAAGTTTAAGACAAAGGTTACTGATTATAATCCTCCAGTAACACTTGTAAATTACTTAAGAGAATTCTGATTACAACCTGTCCATTTTTTCCCCAGAAAGGGTTCTAATAAAGGGTAAGTGAATACATCACTTCTTTGTTTTGCATTTGGAATAAGAATCTATAGTTTCTCAGTTTGTTTAAAGAAACACAAAACATAGAATTTAGTGTTTGTTATTTCTTTGCTAAATATACAGGAAGGCTTTGGCAACAAAAAGGAAGCTCAGAACAGATTCATCCATTTGTAACTTTCATAGCAGATTCATTCCTTTTTATAGTTCTTTAAAATATTGATCTGTTTTCAAATCTGCTTCCACAGAAAGCAATACCAATCTGCTATTAACAGAAACAATTATCAGATGCCCTGAAATGCTAAAAGCTCATTACAAATGTGGCAGAATTTTCAGCCTGAACTGAAGCAGACTCACAGTCCACTACCCTCTACATGTTGCTTTTATTGAGCAAAAAGAAAGAAATCAAATTAAGTCTCTTATCTTAAATGTGACACCTCTGTGCGATACCTTGAACTCTGAGAACAGAGTTCAGCAATATCCTCCCCTCTAAAAACAAAGACATGAAAAGTGATGCAACACAGAAGCCCAGTCCTAATCTGCTCCCTCCCTGAAATCAGTCCTTGGTCACTGGATTTTGTTTCCATGTTTCCCTGCTGCTCTCCGGGGAGCCCTGCACCCAGTGACAGGCACAGACACCTGCCAGCTCTGCTTGGCCAGCTCTCTCAGGCACAACAAGTTTGAGAAGCGAAGCAACACTGGGACTGTGTTACTCCAGGCCCAAGAAAAGCTAGCACTTTGGAAAATTATGTAATTTCTCTATAATGCAATTATATCTTGAATTCCAGAATGTGTATGTCATGTTCTCTGGGGCAGTTTTGGGAGTACTCATCTGCTCACTTCTACTTCAATTCCACCAACACAGTTTCTGTGCAGCAGTAATTGAGGGAGCTTTTGCTTTCTCTCCCCTGCCTGTGCAAAGGCTGTAGAAGAGAGGACAGCAACACTTTCCACTACCACCAAAGTTCTACTACCAAGAAATGCACCGTGCCCAGTATTAGTCGTTCACTTCAAGCTTGAAGCACCTACTTCCTGCAAAATGCTATTCAAAGACCTGTGGTTTTTTGCAGAACTTGCCTAATGGACACTTATTGGCAGTAAAGCTCCTTGATGTGGCCCACAGTAAAGCATCACCCAAGCTTTCAGCAACATGATCCAGGCTTTTGACACTTCCCTTCATGGTGACTGGTGCTTGCACTTCCTACTAACACAGAGGATGTGTTTTACCTTTGTGGAACCATTTCTTTCCCAGTTTGGCTGAAAAACCAAAATCCAACAAGGTTTAAGGATTATGTCTGGCCCTTACAATGCTGGGAGTATTTGCATCCTTTTCCCTTAGCACTGCTAAGTCAAATGAAAACATAAATCTCACATATGCAAAGGAGGAAGCAAAGACAATAACAGGACACTCAAAAGAAGAAGGAAGAAAATATCAGAGCTAGCACTGTAAACATATTCCAGAGCGGATAGATTTTGTATCCTATTAATAACTACTGAGCTATCTAGTAGTTAGCACAAGTTAGGAAGATGTTTCATCTGTTGTTTATAAACTGCTTTTCTTTGTTGACCTAGCACTATTCAAGACCAGACCTGGCTGGTATCCTGTACAACACTGTGTTTTGTACTACCTTATCTTTAGTGTATGTGATCAGTTTTCTAAGCACAGATATTTCTACAGGGGGGATTGCAGTTCATTATACATAAAGCAGATTTTATCCCCACATCTGTGCATTCTATCAATGCCCATAGCTTCTAACACAGCTACATATGAAAGAGAATTCTTGTTTCACTGCTCACATATTTTATCTGACGACAACTAGAAATTGTATTAGAATGTCTTAAGAATTTCAGATTAGAGGAGTCAATAAGCAGATCTCAACAAAACACCATTTTCCAATGCTCCTCTGTAGTAAACACTTTCTTAAGAAGAACCTCACGAAGATGAAAACATGAATTTCAAATTCATCTCTCTTGGCCATTGGTGTTCAAAGTAGATCTTGAATAAAATCTGTCTCTGCCTGACCCTGCATATTTGCAATATTCCAGTGCATCTAGTTAATACCCTGTGAAGTTAAACAAAAGCCTCCATAAATGCTGGCGAACCATGTATGAACATGACACAGTAATTAAACTTTAGAACAATTTATATATATTCCAAATTTTGTTTCTTTGGTTTCTAAAACATACTACTTTTTTGTAATGGATCACTATTGCTCTCTAAAAAGAATATTACTTTAAGATAACATACACTATGGTTTCTTTTTGGTTTACAAATGTGACATGACTTCTAACATTCCTATTAAATATATTAATTGAATATCTACTGCTATGACTTATAAAGAAAAAAATCAGGTTCTGGAACACTGATTAATAGTAAGCCACTTTCTCAATTTCTGTAACACTTAACATTTATCTCAGATTAAGCAATCTGTATCTGTTTCATGATTTGCACTGTGTTTAATGCACAAGCACAAAGCTGCTATACTAACTGCTATGTGAAGTAATATATACTGTTCTACATACCCAAAGCAACATTAACTAAATATAGATCTTAAAACAAAATAAAGCAAAGAAAGAAAAGAACAAACCCACTTTGATCTCTCTGCATACAAAGCGCTTTGAAACATCACATTGTTTGCAAATATTGTTTATGCTGTTCTGGCACTTTCTGTCCTAACACGACTTTTTGTCTTGCTCCCTGAAGGATGAATATTTCAATATGTGCTGACAATTAAAACATACTGGTCATGCTTAGATGAATAATGTCTAGTGTTAAAATACACAGAAGGAGAACTCCAGTAGCTGAAGTCCCCCAGTAGCACATGCCAGTATCAAGTCTCCCTGTTATATTAAGATAAAAGGAGAGACATGGCGAGACAAAACAAACAATGCTCTTTTATCAGATCATAAAATCCCATTATGTTCTAGGACATAATGTGAGAAATTCTGATTTGGCTCCATACAGAGCCCAATTATGTTCATAGCAGAAATCCAGAACTGCATTTACTAAGAGTATATATTTGCTTTACACAGATAGGCTCCAAATCCATGCTACAGTACAACTGTAATGAGCACCTCTGCAACTGTCCTAAGCTGAATTAGTTACAGGTTCTTTTACCAAAGTCATTAATGATGGTGTTAACTGGTGAACACACAGATCATTCTGCAATACTAGGCCACATCTTACTTATGGAGTGACTAAATACACACTTTCATTTTCATAGTCAGTACTTCTCTCTCCTTTTAGATGGGCTGTTGAATATTTCAAAAGTTGAAAAGTGTATGAAGTACATCAGAAGGCTAAAATTTCTACTGGGTACTCTCTTTTTGCAGAGAACATCTCATAACGAGGTATCCTTATTTTCACACAGATTGCCACACAGAGTGTTTTCCAGTTTATGAAAGTCCAGCAGCCATAGAAAGCACCACCAACCAAAACACCCAGATAGGAGAAGCCACACAGATGGGTTCTCCTAGAGCAATGTCATTACCAAGAATTTTTCTGGGAAATGCAGAGAAAATCAAGTGTTTCAAAGCTGAGAGACACACAATCCCATGTGAGGAGAGTCAGGCAAACTTACAGATTGAACTGAAGTCATTTAGGGCTGGAAGCAAGTTTCTTTATTTTTTTTTAGAGCTTCAATGCACACTGCAGTTTCAGATCTTTCTCATCTATTTAACTGCACAAAGCAGATGATACCTGAGCAGAGCAAGTTCATGTTCCCAGCACTTACAGAGCAAGTAATGCTCTGTAGTTACTCTGTAAGCAATGCCTATCCTCCGGGATTTACTGGCTTCAAGAGCTCTCCTGACCACAGTCAACACAATTCACCACCTTTTTATTTCCAAACTTCATCCTACTTCACTTCCACTGAAAATTCTGGTAGTTTAGTTTATTTTTATTATTATTTGCTCTAGTTTACCCTGTCCTTCATCACTTTCCCCAATACCAGGAGCTCAGATTATTTCTGCTTTGTTCACTATTGAAAACATAATGCAAATTCCCTCCAAGGACTGCAAGACCTGACGAGTATTCTCAATGACAGTCTGCTGTCTCTGTCAGTGTCCAGTAACATCACACAAAATTGTTTATTTAAAAAGAGAGTCACCATCACTATCTGTCACATAGTTTAAGACAGTCTTTAGCTTATTAATGTTTTTATTGCCAATGAAAAATATTTTCATCCAGGCACTTGAGAGGTGGTCATCTCAAGCTTTTTTTTGGTCAAGCAGTGTCATACTATTGATTTCTAGCATCACAATCAGAATGCAAAAGAATGTATCTTTCAAATAATTCTCTGTATAATACAGCATATTGTATCAAGACAATAAAAAAAAGTTATTTATAAATTCCTTAAAACACTTATTTATTACCTATGCTAGTTCTGACTTTTTTTTTCTTACCTGAAACTTGTACAAGCATTTTTAGACTAGAACTAGTAAGGTGCTAGAGGGCTCCAAACTCAAGTTAAAGCAGATGGAAATACACACTTACATTGCACATAACACACCCATTCCCAGAAACCAAAATGGATTTTTTCAGATGTATCAATTAAAAATGCCTGATTTAAACTGAATGCTCAGAACCTCACCTAACTCGGGTTCAGTGTCAGGAGGCTTTGCTTGTCCTGGCACAGAACCACCACCATCACAGTCTCCTCTGATGTGACAAAAGTTCATCTGCTACCAGGAAATTGAACTTCTTGTTACTCTGGCAGTATTCTTAGAGGGAAAAGTTACCTAGAGGATGAATACCAGCAAAAGTCTTTCCTGGACACAAAATTCATCAGAATTTCCTCTGCTATGTCACAATACTGTTAACTATTTTCAGTTCTATGAATTACTGCATGATACCAACCTAGTACAATTGTGGTCTTTAGGCAGAATTTTGTTTACACAAAATGAAAATTTTACCTATCTCCAAATCTACAATGCTTCAAAGTGTCCACAGGTGACAGGGATCTAACTTTGAGTATTTGGGTTTTTTCTTAGGAGTTAAATTTTGTTGTGAACAGAAAAACTGGGAAAAATCACCACAATTGCCAAACCCATTTCTTTAAAAACAGGACAAGGGTTTAACAAAACCCTAACAGATTCCAACAAAAAGCCAACAGGAAGATAGTAGGACAGAGTAAGGGCACACCTAGTTGTATTTAGCTTCTGGAACTGGCAATACATTTACTTTAACAAACCTGAAATACTTGAAATTAGCACTAAGAGATGAATCAACAGCTAATGCTACATTGAATGGCATGAAAATCCCATGAGGTTCCTCCCTATCAGACCTGCACAATGAGCTTTTCCTGTCGGCTCCAGAGAACTCCCCAGCAGCTGGATGGTGAGTGTGCCCACGGAGCAGCCTGCCAGGTGCCACCAGGAGCAGGAAGGATGCTTCCCTCACATGCTGTCAGCACTGCCAGCTATTTGAAGTGAAACACAAACAGCAAACACAGCTCAGGAGCCAAAAGACCTCCAGAAGATAGGCACAGGATGCATAAAAGATCAGCTCCTGCCATCAAGACTAAATTACAGTAACTGTTTCCCTCTTGACACTAAAGGCACAGTGGTTTCACTCCATTATTTCAAACTCATGATAGACTTCCAAATTGCTAGGTAAGTTTGCAATCATCACACAACCCTTGTCCTTTGCCTTTATGCTGCTACTTTTTCTTATTTTGCATTTAAACAGAATACAAACACATTCAATGTAGCACAAAACACTCTTTTTTTTTTCAACTGCATCTTAACTTATGGATATAAAAAGCGTCACTGTTCCCTAATAAGTCAATTTCTTTCCTGGAAACAGCTGCCTTAAAATATTAAGCTTTACTTTGTAACTTCTGAAGGAAATAATGCCGTGCCTATAATCATTATCAGCATGGCTTCTCTGTGTCAAGTCCAACTATCTCAATACAGTTAAAGTATTTAGCATCCAGTATTCAAATACTAAGCAGATTTTTGCATTTAGCTTGTCTTTTGACACAGCAAAAGAACTGCCTCCTCCCAGTTGCACCGCATCACACAAACAAACCCCATCACACAAACATTTCACCCCATCCACACAATGACAACACAATAATATTTACATGTGTTCTAATACAGGTTCAAGTAGCACAACAAATAAAACCCTTAATACTGAACAGCATCTAAAGTCAGATGAATAGGAAGTATTTGTGTCATTCTATCATTCTGAGTTTAAGGAACAATGCAGTGTTAAGCCACTTATGGCAAAATACCTTGGTTATGACGATTATGCCCCTATGATGATCAAACTTGGCATTAACTAAGAAAGTTTTTAAAAACATGTCCCAGAGAAACCCTAACCAATATGCTCTTTTCAGACACAAGTATTATTTTTAGCTAGGTTTTAATCTACATCTGAATACCCATTCAAATGTGCAAAGAAATCAGATTCAGGAAACATCATCTAAGGGCGTTGTTCAAGCCTTGTTTCTAATTAAGGATTTAACACTTGGACAAAACCTTCCAAACAAGGATTGAGAATTTTGTAAAGGAACACAGTATGACTGTAAACTGCTGCCTTGGCTTTCCCAGTGCAGGAAGCACAGATACCACACCCAAAATCTTGTTCAGGCCTTTTTTCTTAACTTCTGCTTTTTCTCTTCTTTTTTCCATATAAAGTTCAGTACTAAGTTTTAAGATTTTCTCCTAGACCAGATTCTCAATATATATTTATATATTCCAAATATAAAAAGTCTTTGTTCACCCAAATTACTCAGTTCTAAGCATAAAGCTGCAGTTCTCCAAAATACATGGAAAAATATTAAAGGTGAATATCAGAAGTTAATGTTTTCAGCATTTTATTACTTTATCTGTCAGTCACATAGAATCTTCCATCCTAAGTATTTGCCTGTAAATACAAATTTTTTTTACCAGGATCTTGGGAGTTATCACATATCAGCCTGCCATGAAAAATACAGATTCTTAACATATTAGCTGCAAAGCAATGCTATGCTCAAATCACTCTTACTGCATTATTTTAAGAAATAAAAATAGCACTTTATTTGGCTTCAGGAGTTTTTAAACCCTTCATGAACAGTTATGTAACTCTTCCCTTTGTAGCCCCGATCATGTTTTATTTTATTTATAAACAGAAGTATCTATTTCAACAGTAACATGATGAACGTGTGCATCTACATGTATGTGCCATTCTCCAAATATCATCAGTGGCAAAGGAAAAAGAATTAAACTATTTTTGTTAACCAGACAGGAAACCCCACACTTCAGCCTCTTCAAATTAGTGGTAAACAGAGAAGTGTCTTACAGCTTTTCAAAAAAAGTATTTTAAACCTTGGAAGTCTAACTAATTTTCAAAGTTTTTTCAGCAGATTTTAAATTCTCTGTACATTAAAAAAAAATTTGAAAGTCATTACACTATATATGAAGAGAGCAAGCAGCATAAAACAGCACATTGAAGAAAGATAAATCTCTGTGTACAATGGGCTCACTGTACGGTGTGTGGGAGGGCAGAAGCATACTGACATTAGCTTAGGAAAATATGCAAACTCTTAACACTTCTGAATACAAGCAATTTAAAAGCCCACAAACTATCCCCCAGGCAGCCATCTCAAGTAGTGAAGTACTAAAATGAAACTAAAATTAAATTTGAAAAAAGCATTAGAATGTCAACCTTCATACTGATTGACTACATTACACACACTGCTGTTTTCAACTTATATTTAGTTATACGAATACTAGTTTGTTCATTCTACTCAATTTTATATAAAATCCTTTTTATACCAGCTTAGCATTTATATTCCTTAACTCATCAAGTTTTTCCCTTTCAGTTTCTCTGCCCAAAACCCAATCACACTGCTGAAAGTGGCATATGGCAGAACATGAAAAATTGACACTGCCGGGCAAGTGCCTGCAGGGGAATAATTCATCTCTGTGAGCATTCACAGCACAGTGCCTGCCCCCACATCACTGCAGCTGGAATCTCTGCAGCACAGCAGAGCCTGCCACTCCTCCCAGCACTGTCCTCTGGCTGCTGGGGAGCAGGGTCTGCCCTCCCCATCGAGGTCTCCTCACCCTGGTAAAGAATGCAGGCCAGATAGGAGAAAGGGCTTCCTTGACCTATTTCTTCAGCAGCTCTCACCCCTTCCCCTCCTACACACACATATCTGCACCCACCTCCAAATTACACATACATCCAAGAATCTCTGGAGGTTGGTGGAAAAAAAAGATCTGTAGGAAATGAGATGCTGAAAAGTAGCAACATTTTCCTCCACAATTTTGCATCTGTGGAGGAACTGAAAGCTGGAGAGACTATACTGCATTTCTCAGTCTCTGGGGAGAAGAAGGAAAAGGTAAAAAGCATCAAAATGCCAATCTTTATCTTAGATGCAAAATCATTCTTGTCTTAATTAATTTTGTTGTTCATAATTTTCCTACACCCACTCTGTGCTAGTGACAGTCCAAACACACAGAAGACATTGTTCATACCCTCAGGGGCTTTCCAATTAAATGCCAGAAATTTGAACACAATGAAATTACTCGTTTAGCTACAAGTGGAGGGTTTAAAGATTATAATTTATGAAGGATTTACAACTATTCTTGGTGTCCATACACAAGAGAACTTCAGCCAAACTCTGGCTTATATTCTTTGGTTTTGTCTAAAGGACAAAAGTGATGCTCTACCTGCTTTTCATACACTACCTGCTTTTGTCTTCAAAGCATTTACATAACCCTCAACAAAAGACTGTGACATTTTCTTTTCCTAATCAATCAATCCTACAGAGAAGCCAGGCTAGATTAAATGTCCTTTTTAGCTTCAAAATTGCAACAGAAAAGCAAGAAACCACTACAGGGAAGTAGCACTAACCTAAATAACAACATATCAGTTAATGAGTTGAGGGAGGGGGGCAGGGGAACGGATGTTAAGCCCACTGAAACTTCTGAAGAATATAAAAAGAAAGTTTTATTTTTTTAATACACAAAAACTGCATCTAAACTAAGACTACAAGCAGATATTCAATGCTCTCAAATGACATTTTACTGATTGAAAAAAGCAACTTTAACTTTTTATTGGTGTAAAACAAATTCTGATATGTTAATACAGTATTTGAGACTAAAAATATAGACATAAATGAGAGACTTGTAAGAAAGCTTTTCTAGCTCATAGCAACATATAGTTGCTCTCCATAGCTGCCTAAAGAACAGAGCATGCTTTAAAAAATTTGAGAAACCTAACTTTCTGTGGGCCAATACTTACTTAGTACCCTTCCAGCTAAAACCAATAGGGAAAAAAGTTAGCAGTATATAAACACTGCATTAAAAGTTTTAACTGCTCTTAAAAAAAATCCTGCAGACTTCTTCATGTATTACACTGATAGAATTATCTTTTTCATCAGGTTCAAGAGATGCTGTACAAAAAAATGTAGAGCAGAGGAAAGAAGTTATCTTGATCAGCATGTTACACCCACTGGCTGAGTATGTGGTTAACAAGCCACTCTCTAGAGTGAAGAAAAAACAGAAAAAAAAGTGGTGCTTGCTCTGTCCACAATCCTAGGGGCAACCTTGGAAGACTCTAAATCAAAACCTTATCAAAGCAAGACGGGTTACCCTTGGACAAAACTACCAACTGCATTAAACTTGTTTTTGGAATTGGGACCTTACATATTTTGTTAGTACCTTAACAGAGAGCAATCAAACCTCATACAACAAACTTTGCATTTCTAAACTAATTCCTGGATTTAATGCATACAGTTTTTAACTCTACCAACACACAATTAAACTGGATTTGTGCCTTTTTCTTGAAAATTTAATGAATATAAGACCCTTTAAAGAAAAATTATTTGGAGATCACACACATCACTATGATTTATTATCATTCTGGCAGAGGCAAGATAAACTACAGGAATTACTCCTGCAATTCAACACAACCTCTTTAACACCTTCTCTGAAAATCACATTATCTAGCCCTACAGATATATAAGATTTCTCAGCATTTAAAAAAGAAACAGAGACAAAGCAACAGAATTTCAAGGGTTTTCTGGTAATTATTCTTAGATTGGACAGAAAATGAACTGGTACTTTAAAAGGGTTTTCAAGTAAAACTTTAACAGTCAGGACTGCTTTAGACCCAAACCACAGTTCAGTGGTTGACTTTTCTGGATTTACCTGCAGCCTCCAAGAAGCCTTTTTGTTGCTTTTTTTATGTGCTGTAATCAAAGAAAATGAAGGTGCAGAAAACAGCACTCTCTTAACCACATTGAAACCAATCTGAATCATCTTCTTGGGAAACTGTGGACAGAACTGCTCAAGTCTTTATGCTCACAGAAGCTGTTGCACATTGCTTTTCTGCTCATGGCTGCTGTATCTGCACTGCCTTTTGCATCTGCAGCCCAGTTTTAACAGAACAATGCACAGGATATAGAATTTGTAGACTGAGTTAAATTGCAAACTTCATCTCTGCCCATTTAACTCAAATCCACAGCTCAGACTTAGAGCTGTGTATGCACAACCTGGACATGCTTGTGTACTCGTAGATACAATACACAGATAAATATACACTCCTCTCAAAGATTACAATGGCACTATTAATTTGGACGTGTCCTGTGGAAAAGTTCTGAAACATCAACCTTCCAGAAATTCAATTTACTTTTCATGATGGAAGGACCTGGATAGCAAAAAGGAAGCTGCAGACAGCGGTGCTCAGAAAATTCCTGGGCTCCAGCTCACCTTCCAGTGCCAGCTGCAGTGCAATTTTCAAGGGACAAAAGAGTGCCAGGAGAAGAGTAAAGTTGCTGTAGGTGCAACTGTTGAGCAATAGACTTATGTAAGACTGTGCACTTAGGACAACTGTACCACTGCTTTACTCCTGATACCCTGTAAGGGTGATTCAGCCCAAAGTGCAAAAAACTTTAAACCCTAAAGCAAAAGAGCAATTCTTGTCCTTAAAATAACAGAGCAGTTTTGATAATATTTGTTATCAAGTTGCCCCCTAGGTCTGTAAGTGAAAATTTAATACAGAAGGCCTGCTGCTGATATTAAATTGAGCACACATTTTTGCTATTTCTTGTTCACTGTTCATTAAGGAATAACACAGAAAAGAATTACAAAAATATGCAACTGCCTGGAAGGCAGCGTAAAACTTTTTTCTGTAAGGTGCTACTCATACTGCAAGCCAAATTCACAATTAACAAATACCAGGCTGTTAGAATAGCTTAGCACTTATCTCCCAGTCACTTAGCAAACTCTGCTGAACAGAAGCTAATTTATCTCAAAGTTTTGGAAGAAATGGGTTATATGAATTTTTGTAAGTAAATGTCACATCAACTAGTTACTAATCGATGTTTAGTACCCTCAGCACTGCAAAGGACTCAAAGTTATGATCTGGGCTACAATCTGATGCTGGTCTTAAGGGTTTTGTCTCCTCTTTGGAGATTTACTCTGAAAGTACAGTAGGTAATAGATCCTAAACTGGTGAGGGAATTACGAGAATATTTAAGTACAGGGTATCTTTTTTTTCCTTTCCTGCCTGTTGGAAGATCACTGTTCTAGCAATGCTACTGTAGTTTAAAACAGAGTTACAAATATTCAAGTACCCAAGCTACTCTTAAATCACAAACAATCCAAAAACCATGTATCCAGTGGGAAACAAAATTTTAATCCAGCTATAAATAAATACATGCTAGCACAACTGAGCCTGTAACCAATTCAAGAGCTGAATGAAGTGATTCATATTAACCTACATGAAACCTCTTTGGTTCCTACTCAATGTAAACACCTATGTTGAAAATAATTAGTGGAATAATTGAAGAACACATTTCTTAAGACATATAAGAAATTATATGCTGCTGCATTTCATTGTATGTATGACCCGGTTCCAGTTGGAACAGGCCTAGTACAATGTAACATCTGAAAAACTGATATTCCTTGAGAGCTATGTTGTATTTAAGAAGTTATGAAAAAATACTTTTCCAAAAGTGTTAAACAATTTTAACAGCAAAATTCTTTATCATGTCACATTGCTGCAAACATTTAGTATCCTCATAAAAACATCTTAGTAAGAACTCCACATGCAGTAAGGCCACCTCAATTTTGGTTTGTTAGAACAGTTACACATTGGTGCAGGGAAATTAAAATGCAGGAGAACACAGACTTTAGCAAAGCTTGAAAAGAAAAAGCTTAGAGATACACAGGTCACATAAAGGTCTTCCTCTCTCCTAAGTCAGCTTCTCCTGCTGCTCATTCATGCAGGGAGATCATAATTTTGTGGCTGTGATATTTCCACGGCAACACTGGTGACAGTGATGTCACAAATTCAGTCCTGACATAGCTTCAGGATCAAGTACAAGGAGCAGATGGGATGCGAGGGAGAAAGCCCCTATTTAAACACAAATCTCTTTCATAAGAAAGAAAGAGGCATGAGCAAAGAACCAGGTGAATGGATCACGTTTTCAAGTATGATATATTCAAAAGATTATCCTAGCATGAAAATCTATTTAAAGGCAAGACCTACAATACAGGGTAACTGTCAAATTTGTTAGGCCTTATAATAAGCCAACCTTGAAAGCTCCCTGTTTTGCATGACAAGCCCTGTGCTCCATTTCTAAAGTGGCAGTGAAGACAATACACTTTTGTCCCTTGCGAATTTCCTTTAGATAACTTTAACACTCAGATATATTAATTTGATACATCACTGTGCTCATATTACCATATGTAAATATGATGTCAAGCCCTCACTGGAGTGAGTTTGTTATCTGAATTAGATATGATATGAAAGACATTAAAGCAAATCCCAGATGGGTCACCAAGTACAACAGGATGGTAACTGGAATATTCAGCGAGCACTGTTAGATTGGCAAAAGGAGACTGTACTTTTGTCCCGATCTGTGGATGCATGCAAGAATCAACATTAGCTCCAGGCCAGCTAAAGGCCCCTCATCAGTTACACACTGCAGACTCAAAAAAAATACCGGTATCAAACCTCCTTCCTGTCTTTGGCCACCCCACAAACCAAGAGCAACTGAGCCCACACAGCGTAGAAGCAATTGTGACAAAAAGGGGAATAGCAGAGAATGAAACCAAAATATAGTCACAAACAAAGTCTCCACATTAACTGTGCATAAACAGTGCAAGGAGACACACAGATTTCTTGAACATGCTCTTCTCCACAGAGGACAAGCAATAAACAGCAAAACTGCCAACCAAGAGAGGCAAAGGAAGTGCCTATGACCAAAATTCAGGTGTCAGTGGTCATTCACAGAGCTGCATGCAATGAGAAGTGGTTTCTTATGGCAGCAGTGGCAGAAAGATGCACAAGAAAAATGAGAAGTCAAACAGGAGATAAAAGGAATTAAAAGGATATAGATCCATGTTCTGATCACAGAAGAAAAAAAGCCCACATTTTTCAAGATTTCAAGATGAAGACCTAGAAGGATTACCAACAGTCTAGATCTCAGGAGGGAAAGGAAGAAAGCGAATAAAATCTGCAGCCTAAAGCTAGGCCTAAGCCAAGACATGAACAGGCCCCCAGGAAGGGCTATTGAGTGGAGGCAGAGACTAAAAGCACAATGCAAGGAAGAACAGATCCAAAGTCAAGCAGTCAAGCTAAGCAGGGTTCCCAGACATCATCTATTAAATCACTAAGGCAAAAACCACAAAAGCGAGAGAAAAGAAGGCAGGGTGCCATGTGATAAGCCACAACAATGATCAGTTTAGGAAAGCCCACCTGATTTGCCAAACTATGGCCGGAACAACAGCAAATTAAAAGCAGGTGATAAACTGAAGGATGCTGGCTGGTCACAAAAATAATTAAAAGACCTGAAGAACTACAATTGTTTAGCTTCAACAAAAATAGGTTTTCTTCCCCAAACACATTAGGCATGGTCCTACAACTAACACTAATAGAAATGCTGTCTGAAATATATATATTAAAAAAAAAAGTAATAATTTGGGGCTATAAACGTCTACAGGCCTCTTACTTGTTAAAGTAGTAAACTCTGGAAACAGCATCCATTAGCACAGTAGGATAAGAAATATAGTCTATTTTAAGATGTAGTTTATTGTTTTTACAGTTGTGATTAAGACACAGCTGTCACAGACTAACATGACCACAATACAACCCCAACAAGACTCCTCCTCTCCCTTTGCTTTTGTAAAGCCAACAGCCTCAGATGGGAACATGAACCCAGTTCCCCCAGCAGACTTTCAAGAGGTCACTTTAATTTCAGTACTGGAAAGCCCATCTTCTTTTTACCCAAGAGGAAAAAAAGCCTCTCTCAGACAACTCCTGCACCACTACATCTCTTTTACCTTGTGTTTATAGAGACATGAAAGTGACGGCTGATACAAGCTCAAGGCAGCTCTCATTGCTGTCTGAATGGTGTAGCAAACCAAGGCAGCTGCCAAACGTGAGCTACAAAGAAAGTCTCTTCCTATAGTGTCAGAAAATAACTTGCTTTCTCTCTATCACACTGATCAAAATTAACATTCCCCTGATAGACAGAAGTCAACTATTCTTCCAAAATGAAATCTTCAACAAAACCAACATTTTAAGAGTAGAAAATACATTTCGACTCCAAGTTTTGCAAATATATCATGCAGAACAAAAATATTTTTACAACAGACTAAATGAAAACATAACAAAACCCCACAACTACTACAAAGTAATAGATTTTTAAAAGCAATAAAATAATCATAGGCACATTCTAACACAATCTCAGTCCAAAACCAATTCAAAGTATAAAATAACACTAGATTGGGATGCCAAGCATTTTTTTCCCAGCTCTCATTTGTCTATGTAAATATCATAGGCACAGTGTATTACCTTCGTTTTCTGAAGCTTGGCATTTTACTTTCAGTACCAAATCAAAGGTACGTTCTGGATTTTCCCTGGAAGAAACAAACACAACCAATTATCATATACATATTTTGGATCTTATTTCTACTGTTATATCCCTTCCATTTTTTAATAGAATAATAATTAGAATTAAAATATCATTAAAATAAAACTAGTACTCAGATTAGTTCTAAGGAAGAACCAAAAAGTCCCACAGCCTTAAGAAAGGAATAAGAAAGATAAATATGCTAAACTGTGTGATTTATTTACGTGACATTGTCACTGCCTCATGTATCAAATAGCTTTTAAGTCAATCCACCATACCCCACCTAACAGCTGAGAAAAAAAGAGCTACTAAGCTCCTTATCAATCAATTTGCAACATTAATGGAGTCCCAGGCAGACTTTTTTAAAACTACCTCTCATTTCTACTAAATAGCAACAGCCCATCATTAGAGTTCCATTTTAATTCCCTGTGTTTAGCCACTCTCCTTTCAATGCATCTGATTACCACCCCAAGGCCGAGAATCGTTTGGCTTCCTCTTTCACCAGGTATTGATCGCCAGCTGGGACTTTAGAGGCTGAAGCTCAGGCGTGATTCACTGCGAGAGCCAACAGGAGTACACTACCTAGGGATGGGCACAAGCCCGAGCTAGCCAGCAAGAGAGAGCTAAGGGATGGGCACAAGCCCGAGCTAGCCAACAAGAGCGAGCCAGCCCTATCTGCAGTAGCCATCCAGGGCAGCTGCGGGTGACGGCCGGCGCCTCTTCCACCTGAATGTAATAACAAACTGCATGTGCCAACAGCAATTAACACCCAACCTAATCCCAAACTACATATTCATTGAAACAGGACTAAATGCCATTACCAGCCCTCTCTGCCTACCAAGCACACTGCTATTTATATTAAAAACAAGCGGTATAACCGCACCCATATCAATTATCTGTTTAACCACATAAAAGGCACACACTTGAACTCCTGTCTTGTGTAACACTCCCACTGAAGTCAGCTGGAGATTCAGGCATAGAAAAGAAAAAAACAAGACTTGGTTCCAGGTTTCTAGAATGCTTCACATAAAGCACGCAGCAAATTAACATGTTGTTTCTTTAAATAAAATTTTGAATGAAATCCAAAGGCTGAGCTAGGGAAAAACTCAGCTGTCACAAATTAATTGATTCAGTACATGCTTTCACTGACCTCAGCACCATCATCAACTGAGATATGCAATTATAGTCTAATTCAGATTATGAAGACATAAGCTGCCCATATCAGACTCCTTCCTTTCATTTTAAAGGCATTTTGCTGGGAAAATCCTGTATCTGCTGATTCTGTGTGTAGGAGATACAACAGCCTAAATCCAGGACATTGGAGATTTACTCTGGTGTTAAACTGTCCATTGTTCCTCTCGCTGGTGAGCAGGTTCAGAATGAAACTGGTAAGGCTGTGCTTGGTTGAGTCACCTAGAAAACTGAACCACGAAAATCCTTCATTTAAAAGAAATGACACCTCCCTGTGACATGGCTCTATCTTAGGCCTTGGGTTTATCCTCACAAGTTGGGGTTTTAACGTGAATCAGTTTGTGTTACAGTCACCAAATGAGCGCTTCTAACTCCTAGCTGAATTTCACTCATGAAAAAAGCTCTTTGAAGTAATACTGCCTTCTGTCTTTCACTGTAGCACTCTAAAACTGCTTTCGCAGGAAAATGCTTCTAAGTTTACTCTTCACATCCCACTACGCTTAGAAGTGTCAAAAATGTGTCAAACTAATCTGAGAATCGTGAGCCCGTCTCTCATCTCTGGTTTCCCTGCCACTCCGCAGTGCCAGCCTGCTCAGCACGTACGGACACCGAACTGTTTGTCAGGCGCCGAAACCCGTGTGTAACATCTTGTCACTTCCAATGTCACCAGAGCCGCAGGGCAGCTTGGACGGCAGTGCTCCCAAACACCCAAAAAACCTCTCCTGCACCTGCCGTGCCGCAATGGCAGAACGGTGGTCTGCAACCACCATGGCCATAAGCTAGAACACAAGGAGTTTCACCTGAACGTGAGGAAGAACTTCACCCTGAGGGTGGCAGAGCACCGAACAGGCTGCCCAAGGAAGGTCGTGGAGTCTCCTCCTTGAGACGTTCCAAACCCACCTGAAAGTGTTACTGCTCTACCTGACCCTGCCTTGGCAAGGCGAGTGGACGGGAGGATCTGCAGAGCTGCCTCCCAACCCTGACAATTCCGTGATCTCCGAAAGGGATGCCTGTAACAGCCCCGGCCCGCGGCGGGCAGGGGCACTGCGGGCAGCTCTGCTGGGCCCGGCGGCCTCGGCACCGCGCTGCCAGCCCCGCACGGGCCCGTTCACCGGGCACAGCCGGGGCCTCTGCCCGGCCGGGCCGGCGGCTGCCGAGCGCGTCCCCCGCACCGCTGCGCACGGGCGATGCCAGGGCCGGGAGGC
>VWZS01008230.1:3096868-3147620 GCA_013397075.1 Rhabdornis inornatus | reverse complement strand
GCGGCGGCCCATGGCTGCTCCGCTCCGCTCCCCCGGCTCGGGCCGCGACTGCGGCGGAGCGGCGGCACCGCCTCCTCCCCCGTCTCTCAGTTCCTGTTGCAGCCGCTCCGGCACCTTCTGGGAACCAGGAAGCTCGGCGGCGGCCCGGGGTGCCGGGGGCTGGTGTCACCTGAGGGCGGCCCGTGCCCTCCGCGGCAGGTGCGGGTGGGCAGGGCAGGGCCCCTCACGGGCACCTTCACCCGCTGCCACCGCGGCTCGGAGCATGGGGCCGGCTGCTGTGTGCGCTGACACATCGCAGAGCCCTTTCACGTTCTGTATGCGCAGCAGGAAAGTGGAGCTTTTCGTACTAAAGGTCATAAATGTTCCTTTAACCTGCGGAAATCTGCTTAGCTTTTGTTTTTATCGAGTGCTAAACAAACACTATCCCAAACTGAAGAGCTGGTGCAGCGGGGGATGGCTGCAGCGAACCCACCGTCCTGTAAACACACATGAAAAGCTTTCAGTCTTCAAGTGCTTCCCTTGAGTTTGGAAAGGAAATAAAAATAACACCGTCCTTGAGAGGCTTCCAAGTCTCATTCATCTGAGAGGCCAAATTCCCACCTACACCAAGTTTCCCTCACCAACATAGTAACACTGCAATGAAAAAGTGCATAAAATAGATTCTGTGGTACTGGGCCAAAGAAAAAACGTCATTCTTTTCACTCTTCCTCCAGAAACTAATCATCGTATCAACAGTTGAAAAGATGAAAAAATTCAAGCCAATTATATATTAAACACATAAAACAGCATTAATGCATTACTGGGGCTGAATAATCAAATATTCAAAAGTCAGGAAATTACAAATAGTAACTTCTCCAAACCAATATTGTTTTGGCTTCATTGCACATCCTACACACCTCACAGGAGATAGATCAACTAATAATAAACCATATAGATGTGCAACAAAAAGAACTGAATGCTGCAGCAGTAACCTTAGCTTGGGGATTTTCTTGGGTTTCAAGTACTTACTTTCCCAGTCCTTGTTCTGTGGTAATTTTTGGCTATGTTTTAGCAGCCAGTATTTGCAACTCCCACTGAAGTAAATTAAATTGCTTTGGGCTTTGTATCCTTAACATATAACTATGCACTTCATGTAGCTCAGGGTTTTTTAGAGAACGTTAAATGTGAATTTTTGTATACCATGAGAGGCCCTCATAGCAGGCAGTGTTAATTCACCCAGTGTTAAATTGAGCTCCTCTGGTGGGATCAGTGTGGATTAAAGAGCCAGGAGAGAAGGGAGCAATGCCCATGTCTGCTCTAGCAAGGGGATGGGAAGAGCAAGGCACGCAGCACCCAGGGATGTTACAGAGCCAAAAGCAGCAGCACCTGGTAAAGCTGGGTTCAAGAGGAGTGGAAGGGTATGGGGCACAACCACGGTCATGTCTGTACCTCTGTCTTTCTGCCTGCCTCTCTTCTGCCCTCCATCTCTCCCCCCAGACCCCCCCTACTGTAAAGCACACAGAATTTGAAAGTCTCTTCTGCAAAAAAAGTGGCTAATACTGCAACAAGATTGAATTTGGATCAGATGATTATCCAAATACCAAGACATTTTGAAAAATTTTCATCTGAGCTGTACAAGAAAGCACAAAAAAAAAAAAGCCCCAACACCCCCCCCCAAAAAAAGCCCCAGGGTTTCAGTAAATCTGTATTTTGAAATACAATAAATATTTTATAAGTCTAGTGTGCATTTATTTCCCTCTTCTCTTAAGCTGCTGATGCTTGCCTCTTTTGCAGACAGAAGAGTAATCTGGCGTCCTGTCAAGCTGATCTGCCATGCAATTCCAGCCACTCTTGGACTAGGGTCTGTCATGGCAGATAGGACCACTGGGTCCCTTAGACTTCATTTTACTGTAATTGGAGAAAAAAATAGGTAGGGTTTCTTTCCCAAAGTAAATACCTGCCTTGTCACTGGAGTAAATTGACTGCATGCAGTGACTAAACCTCGCCTGCCTGGAAGAGCAGGAAGAGTAGAGAAAGTTCAAGTTTAAAATAGAAGGCCTATGAGAGAACACCCTGTTGAGATGAGCTTCACATCTCTCCGAGCCATTATTTCAGACTCTGTGAAAGCTTAAGCAGACATCTCTGTCCAGGTTACACTTAGCTCATGTTTTCAAGACTGTTTTGCAACCACAGCAGCTTTTAATGAAAGATTATGTTTTAGGAAAGGTGGTGGTGTTCAAAACCACCTCTTGCTACTGCCTTGGTTTCAGCTTTTCCTTGGAAGAGGGTCAAGGAAGAAGGAAAAACTGAAAGCAAAATCTCTAGAGATGCAGAAAATGGAGTAATTTAGTATATTCTGAAGCTGTGAGTGTAGTTTACTTTTCTTTACTCTTTGGTTTTCCATTCGAAATTAGAGCCATGAAGCAACGGATAACTAGGCGTTTCAGAATCAGCTGATTTACACGTAATCCAGAGGACACAAAGCCTTTTGCTTTACATTTTGCATAACATGAAAATGGCTGACCTCAACCTAAATTATATCTAAAAGATTAGCATAGGAACTGATATAAGAGGATTTGCTGGTGTGGGAGATGAACATTTGTTTTGTAGATAGGAGCAACTGACAACCAGGTAACTTAGAGATGAAGATTCCTACTCAATTTTCTGTTGTAGTTTACCAGTGGTGATATTCATTAGTCATCTTTTTACCAGTCTAATAATGAAAAGGAGCTTTAAAATTGATACAGATACTTACACAATTAAGCTCTTACATACTGGCAGTAAAAGAGGTCTCATGTAAATTGAATTTGACCGACAAGCCTTAATTTTCTCCCAGATTTATTCATGGTTTGGAGTAAGAGGCTGAATGAAAAAATATCCAAAAGTCTACTTCATCTGTATCATATAAGAGGAGAATGGAAGTGCCATCAGGGCAGCTCCATTTCAAGGAATATGGAATGGCCTACATTGGAAGGAACCTTAAAGCTCACCTAGTTCCAAGTCCCCTGCCTTGAGCAGGGACGCCCTCCCCTAGACCAGGTTGCTCAGAGCCCCATCCAACCTGGCCTTGAACACTTCCAGGGATGGGGCATGCTGGGCTTCTCTGGGCAACCTGTGCCAGGGCCTCACCACCCTCAGAACAAATAATTTTTTTGTAATACGTAATCTAAACCTACTGTCATTCATTTTGAAGCCATTCCCCCTTGCCCTGTCACTACATTGCTCTTTTAAAATGTCCCTGCCCATGTTTTTTGTAGGTTCCCTTCAGGTACTGGAAGGCTGCAATTAGGTCACCCCAAAGTCTTCTCTTCTCCAGGCTGGACAAACCAAATTCTCTCAGCCTTTGCCCACAGGAGAGGTACTCCATCCCTCTGATCAGGTGGGTGGCCCCTTCTGGACTCCTGCAGCACCTTGCACTTGGCCTTACTGAACCTCATGAGATTCCCAAACCTCATGAGATTTGTTATCAGCCCAAAAAACCACAGAGCACAGTTTCTAGTTTACAACCAAGCTCAATATGTACACAACAGGAGATGTAGATGAAAAACACCAAGCAAAATGCCAAAACAAGCATCACATCCTTAATGTTAGCAATCTGCCATTCTTTGCCAAATCAAAACCATGTGGGTTTGGGTCTATAAAAGTGGTGCCAAGCAGGGTTAAGATCTCCAAAAGGGAGATGAGAAACAGACAAAAAATGGCCACACATCGTGTCACTTGGAAGCAGTGGAGCAAGGAAGAGAAGTTCCACCAGAAGCCAATTACTTTTTTTAAGTTGATACCACCACATTCACACATGTAGTGATTTTCTTTTAGCACGGAAGTCATAAAAGGATCAGAGGGAAGACAAAAGCACAAAACCTCTGAAGACAAAAATTATTCTGTTCAGCATTTAGCATGGGGGAATTTGAATCCTCCTAATGCAAACTGCAAGCACCCATGCTTTGTGCAGAGAGATTCACAGGGAGCACAGGAAACAGAATTTACCTTACACACAAATGCTACTCTATGAAATAACAGGGTTTAGGGATCACTGACTGAATCCAGTTCTGTACAGATCTTAATCTCCCACCCCAAATAACTCCAGCAAGGCTTTGAGAGGTAGAAAACACTCATCATCACCATAAGGTGGAGCATACATATTGTCAAAAGGAATCTTTAGTATCACAGAATTCCTCACTAGCCAGGTATAATTCATTTAATAATAAAGCATACTACTAATAAAGTGATCTTCCTCTGAAGTGCTGCTGAAACACATAAAGGGATTTCCTTGAGAACATTGTTAGCAGAGCTTGCTGAAAGAGATGTTCTCCTCTGGGAACACCAATGGGTTTGTCAAAATCAAAAACGATGAAGTTTCCCACTCTATGGCCATAATAAATATTTTTTAGAATACTTTGTTATGATCTGCAGTTTATACCTTGTACCAAGAATGACTTCTTCACTCACCTCTGAGTGTACTCCTGTCTGTTTTAGTCCTTGTTCCTTCAGATAAGTTACAGTAGGTTTATGTTATCTCAGCAGCTATCAGTACATCTCCTAACAACACAATAACCTTGTCACACCTCACAGACTTGAAAAGCATCTCTTGCAATGAGAGTTTGCTCTCAGCCCCATTTCAATGGGGTTGGAGGTTTGGGGGTTTTATCACCTTGCTTGCATTTTACACACACCCATCCCAAGTTGTAAATGAGTGACTATGTCATCTCCCCTATGCAAAATTTTCCAGACTACCAAATTCACAAACATCAATTTGCCCATTAAACTTCTTAGCCATAATAATGTCATGAGACAATACTTAAAGACAAAATACTGTACGTTAAAAAACCACCACATACCTACATTATGTGATTTCATCATTCAGTTTCTTTAAAGGTACTCTCTCTCAAGGTTTGAAATAGGTCTCTTTCAAGAAGCCTGTTTATTAACTAAACATATATATATATGGAATATACATATCTACAAGCATTCCACGTTTTTATTGACTCCTTGCATGATAATACAAACATCTTTTTTAACCTTTCAATGTTATTTACTCAAAAATGCACTGTAAAGGGCTCTAAGTTTTCCTGCTTAAGGACAGAAAATGATTTAAGGTGGGCATGACCACAGGTGACACCTCACCATGGCTGGGTAAGGACTTTGATGTGATGTGTGTGCTACGTTGTCATTAAGGTTCAGGGATGCTGCATTCCACCAGCTATCATTGTCCTTGCAGCCAGGCTGTGTGCAAAGGCTAATCTGCCCAAACTCACACACCCAGGTAAACACACTCATTAATTAATCAGTGCACTCCTGGGCAGAGATCATTGCTTGGATGGAAATGAGGATTCCCTGGCTTTCTAATCAATGTGCCCTCACAAAAAGACTGATATAGCAGGTCTTCATAATCAGGTCAGCTGTAATTACGAGTTTAATAAAGGAGATGGGGGAACTTTTATGAAGGTAACTACAGGGCTTTGAGAGATAAGACACTCAAAAATGTAAATGTTTACGATACAGCTGTATTAGCTCAGCATTTGGTTTACTGGTAATAATAATTAATTCTATAAAAACTATTTATAGAGTAGTAGGGTATTTATAGTATTTATAGGATAGTATTTGCAAATCTTTGCAGTCTGATCCATAATACCTTTTGTTTGTTAGATAGATCTGCATCATAATCTACAGAAGATGTGAAGTATGCAGTTAGTAAATATTTACAAGCCATTATGAAGTTTAACCATACATTTGTTTAACCTATGCAGTCTGGATGCTTTATCAGTTGTTTAGATGCAAATTAATTTAGAAATGAAACGTAAGTAACATTTCTATGCATATTAACTTCAATTCATATACAATTTAGAAAATTTGGGCAGACTTCTAATTTATTCAGACATGACAGCTGGCAGAATCTAACAGTAGAATAAGCCACCTTTCAGGTCTTCTGCCCAAATCCAGCCTTCAGCCAGCAAATATCAAGTACTTTCCAGTGGATGCTGATTATTCATAGGAGTGTTTGAAAACAAGGGGTGGTCTTTGCCCAGTTCCAGTTTAGATGCGAGTCAGACACCTTGCAGCCGGCCTCCCTGTTAGGAACTTCAAAGAAAAGAAAGACAGAAAAAAGAAAGAAGCTGTTCTTTCCTTTGCATATTAAAAAAAAAAAAAAGAAAAAAAAAGTTTCAAGAAACATTTATGGCAATATTAAGGGAATATACCCAATTCTTTCCCACACTTCGTGATTATTGTGGACATTTTTTCAGCTCAGCAGACAGTTTGCTTAAGGAAGAATTTTTTAGTGAAGCTGCAGGGTCAGGTGGCATCTTTCAATATGCATGGATTCAGGAGAAGGAAATCACTCATTCAAGTCATTTGCAAGTAAAAGTTTCATACCAGATTGAATGCTTTCTTGCTGAATAAATTCAGTTCTCTTTAGGCAAGAATATACTCATACTTCTCAAATGTATATTTTAAATGCTGCAGGTTGCAGGCTACCTGATGAATCTGGTACTCATTAAAACTACAACGGAGCTTTTTTAAAAAGTTCTATTCAAAGCAGTATGAAACTGATTTTTGTTATCAGACATAAAAATTTCCTACTCTTGTAATCTTCTGAATGTGGGCTTATTGTGGTAAGGCCAAATGTACATAAAATTAGGAACTGAATTTTATTAAAATGAAGATGTTAAAAGTCTCTAGGCTGCTTTAGCAACTGTCTGCTGTATCTACCAAAAAATTTCAAGCAGTAAATCAAGGAATCCTAAATATTAAAAGAACAGTTTCCAGCTATTTACTTGCCATGGGTTAAGGCCCTATTTATGTATTAGCATACATATAAAAGAGTATATACTGACAGATGTTTTATATGAAAATTCTTTATAAATAAACCAGTCTCTCAGCTCTACAAGCAGTATATAATTTACAAATAGCCAGTAGAGACAGTGTATTTTTCTGTTTACTTGCATTAAAAGATTAAAAATCACTGTATGGTTACTTATATCAAAAGATCCTGTAGAATATCCCTAACCCTCTTCTGATGTTGTGGCTGACGTAATGGGGAGCCCTCAGTGCTGAGTTCCTTGGCCAGCAATTTGTCCTCATGTTTTGTTGAGAGTGCTTTGCTCATAATTAATTCTATAAGGTAATTCAGCAGTGCCAACCTTTCTTCTTAGGAATAAGTAAATTCCCTCTAACAAAATTAATTAGTTTTTTTTCTTATAAAAGAAAAGCTATATCCCTGTGTAGTGTATGTACCTAATGTAGGTATATGGCAGGTACTTAAGGAAGACTTCCTACACTGCTGTTTGTTTTAGCACTTTGTTATGCAACTGGATCACAGGTAAATCACTGAAATGTCAAATACATCTTCTGGAGATTTCTTCATTCAGAGGTGTAAGGACAACAGACCCAGCTGCCATTGTGCTAAATAGCTACAAGTACTTCAGGCAGATGGGTTAAGGTCCCTATATGCATTTACCATTTTTGACTCACCACTGCATCAGATACCAAAAGCACAAAGCGGATGGGAAGGTTCTAAGCACAACAGATGGGAGTGTAATCCCAGTAATTAACTAATATAATAAACTTCCATACTTATTAGTATGCCTACTGAAGAAATTGAGTTTAATAGCTAAAATTTGAGCTTAATAGGTAAAATGAGATCAGAAGAAGGAAGTGACATCTCCAGAAAAGCAAGGCCAGTGGGCTGTCCTAGGGACAGTACAGCCCTACTGCATTAACACACCTGGTGGCTTTATTTACTGGAGTTAGTCCTGCTGCCTACCCTAAACACTAGAGCTGTAGATTCAGTTTAAGAGCAGAAGGGTGGTAGGAACACCATACTGTTTGGCATTTAAGAGGTTGTACCTGAGAGAGTTCAGAAAAGATGACAGCAGCAAGCCTGTGGAGCCATCTCACTGTTTTATTTCAGGGCTTTGCTCCTCAGTGGTGGTGAAGGGAACAGGGCTTGTAGTAGTTCTCAAATGTTGCTGTACTTGTACCACAGAATCAGGCCAGTTTGTTGTCAGAGCCCTAGGCAAACACAGAAATAAAATCATATTGATATGACATATTTGCACAAAATTTTCCATCTGTTGCTCTTCCCAACAGTTCCATTAGATAGTTGTATTGTTTCATACTCAATTATTAACAGATGTTGGAGCAGAAAGATGTGTACGTGTTCCTGAGAATTAGAAATGTTGCTAAGTACAAATCTCTGTCCTCAGACTTGTATTTTAACACCAAACTAAGCACCTTGCTGCCATGTGCAATCCCACTTGTGGGATACTGCCCTCCCCTCTGGTTCCTGCTCAGGCTGCCAGGGGCTTCATGCAGGTTGGTTTGGAGCATCTCCAAGGGTGGGGGATGCTGCAACCTCCCTGGGCATCCTGCTCGCTCCAGTGTTTGACCACCCTCTCAACAAAAAAGAAAATTACTGCATCAAGTCAAAATTTCTCATGTTTCAGCACATCTTTACTGCCTCTGTCCTTCTCTGGGAAGAGTTGGGCTCCATCTTCTCACCCCCCTCGGTAGCTGCATGCACCAGGGGGTTCTCCCTGAATCACCTCTCCTTAGGGCTGAACAAGCTCTCTCAGCAGCTCCCCCCTCTCCCAGAAACTCCAGCCACACAATATCTTGGCAGCCTGCCACTGGCCCTGCATTAGTGCTTCGTTTTCTAGTGATGGGGAGCCCGAAATGGAGCAGAGTAAACAAACAGAGGGACTAATGCCTCCCCTTCAGAGCTGCCTGGCCTTTTGCTCCCCGAGCCTGGAGTGCTGTCAGCCTCAGTTTGCTACAAGAGCATGTTGCTGATTCACAGTCAGCTCCTTGTCCACCAGGTCCCCCAGGTTTTATTCTGCAATACTGATTTCTGCACAGCAAATCCCCAGCCTGTAGTGCATCAGGGCCCTGAATCAACTCCCCCTGTCAGGATTTTAGTTGGTTTAGGAGTTTATTTGACTGAGTTCAAGGTCAGCCTTTTTGCTGATCTGAGCTATTTGTTGGGAATAAAGCTAGAGACAACCTCAGCAAGGCTTGCCTGCCTCTCCATCCCTTGGGAGCTGCTTTCAAGCTGAGGCTCTTGCACTTGGCCTCTGCCTGAGCAACACTGCAGCTGTGCTGCAGCTGTGTCAGTGCCCAGTCCCCTATCTCCCTGATCCTGACCTGCTGCCTTGATTTCCTGCCTTGACCTTGAACCTGCCTCATCACAACAGACTCGCTGTGTGGTCACTGGACCCAGGCTGACACTGGCCACTCTTTCCAGGCATATAAGCTCAAGAAGCCCACCCCTTTTTACATCATTTGCTAATTTCAGCTCAGCTTGTGCATCGGATTTCGCAGTTCTTTCTCTGCATGCTCAAGAAGTGTCTCTGAATACCTTCTGTGCTGCCATCTCTGCTTCCTCCTTCAGTGTGCTCCCTATGTGCGTCTGAGCTGGGCCAGGAATCCCCTCTCCACTCATGCTTGCCCTCTGTTACTATTGCTTTACTTTCCATTTATTGCAATAGGCTACTCTTATGCCCTAAGGACGTTTGTCCTTGAAGACTGACTTGCTCTCCTGGGCCCCTCATTCCTCCAAGTGTCTTACATGGGGATTTGCCAAGTCCCACAGTCATTGCAGCCAAGGCTGCCCTTGACCTTCACCTTTTCAACCAGTTCTTCCTTCTTTATGTGTAGTGGGTCCAGCAATCAGTTCAGTCACTACCTGCTACAACAAAATGTCCTCAGTACACTTCAAAAACCTCCTGGACTGGTTGTGCATGATCCTGTCACCATTCTAGTGGACAGGGTGTTTGAAATGCCAGGGCCTGTGATAAAGAAGCACTCAAAACAGGGCTAAACAAAAATTCATCTTCATGCCCGCAACATGTTTATACTCCAGATATCCCTGCAAACACATGTGATACCAAAGAAAATCCTCATCATGCACACTGAGTGGGAAATGCATCTTAGAGCTGTGGTGAACTGCAGTCAGTCAGACAATGTGGATGGACACAAGGGGACTGAGCCTAAGATCTCAAGACACCAAGCAAGAGGGCATCCCCTTAATCCTTAATTTAGTGTTGACCCTAAGAAGGAGAAGATCACTACAGCCTTATCACCTCCACTTCTTGAAGTAGTTAATCTCTGCATGTTTCTATCCAAACAGCATCAGAAGTAGCACATGAGATCTAATGGACTATATTGAAATACAATTGTCTTGAAATCCTCATTTCCAAAGATCAATTTTTTATTTCTTGCAATCTCGAGAGAAAACAAAGCTAAATTTCCTCATTCAAGGAACTTCTACACATTAAAATGTAATTGCACTCTATAAACTAGTTCAAGGACATGTTCTTTCTGCTCTGTTATCTCCTGAGTTTCTTTAATGCCAACTGTTAAGTGTGGTGTTTTGTATACAGGCTTCTATGGCGAAGCATCATTGATGTGCGTTTCAAAAAGCACTGTGAAAGCTGTTATCTGTCATTCATGGTTTGCTCATCACACCTAGGATTGCTTAATAACACTCAATTTATATCTATAAACAGGGCTGGGCCTGTTCTACAGGGTATGAACCAGGCAATCTGAAATATGCCAAGTGAAAGCATTTCAAAGAGCTTAAAGAATATTCCTGGTAGCAGGATTTACACTTACAAGTATATTCACTACTGTCACAATCAAGTACAATTGTTTGTTCCACTTTCCCTGAAATATTGTGGACGGTTTTTTCCCCCCACATAAAGTATAGTAAACTTGGCAAGTTGGGAGACACTGGGAATAGTTTTACAGAACAATATGTCATTTTTCTTTTTCACAGAACATATGTCAGGCACCAGCAGACTTGGGAGATGTAATCCATATGAGAGTTCCTCTAATGTGTTACAAAATACAGCCAGAATCTTGCAAAAGGAGTTTCTTTCTTCAGTGTATAAGCCTGGGATGACAATTAGGTATAATCAAGCATTCAGTACACTTAAAAAAAAAAAAAGAGAGAGAGAAGAAAGAACTCCTTTCTACAGTAAGACTATAGGGTGTTTCCAGGCATTAATTAAGTACATAAAACTTGTTTTGAACTGAAGGACCTCCTTAAGAGATTTCTAGTTTAGCCTGGAGACATGATATACTGTGATTCTGATGTGATGCAACTTATTTTCACTTTTGTAGTCTACAGACTGAATGAAAGTCATGTACAGCACAGAGTGTGTTATCAATCTTCTCACGTCATAGAGGTTGTTTTTATGATGGATACAGTAAGGGGTTCTTGAAATAGTCTAACTGCAGTGCCCATGCACTTACCCAAATGCTTGCAATTGCCTCTGCTCTTTGCCTGAGACTGCCTCTGTTAAATGTTATCACTGAAAAATTTAGATTTCTCATCATGCAGTCATCAACTTGTAACAGCAGTAACCCAGGAAAGTAATAACATTCTGTGTTTTATTGCAAGATGATTTCTGGCCTGCTGAGGAAGTCAACCAATATTTTCAATAAATCTGGGCATTACCCATGACATAAATCTTCTTGCATCACACATATGGCAAAGGAACAGTCATCCACTGCCAGTAAAGATATTTGTCTTACCTGTCTTGTTTTGGACTCATTCAGAATCAAGGAGAGCAACTTCACTGCACTTCTCAAACCAAACATTTGCAGGTTTTCACTCCCTGCAACAGAAGAATCAGCACAAACCGCCTTTAATGCAAGCAAACCAGCATCCCTCCAGTCCCTCTGCTGTATCCAGCTACACAGCAGATCTGTATCACTCACAATAATTACAAAAGTATGGCAGTTCTGCTTTTATAGCTACTCCTTTGCTAAACTCATCCTGCACATTAAAACCGAGCACTAAACCCAGGTGCATTAACTAGGGACTAGCAAGGGATCCCTGTTTCCTGGTGACTGTTCACAGTTATGCATCTAAGAGAAAGCATTTCTAGAACCAGACCATGAAAATGTCTGCCAACAGAGAATACTTTTCTTGATGGCATAAAATTGGAATCTATAATCTTCTCAGAGCTTTAGAAGAAGCTATATGGAAAACATCTGTCCTGCAGCTGGATTGCGAGGCAAATAGGATCCTAAACAACTGGGACACGCACTGGTTGACCTGTGACCTGCAAGGTCACTGTGCTGCTTTGCTTCCTTTGCTGTCTTCTCCTTCTATCACAGGGGATTTACCTCTGCAGAGCCATAAAGGAGCTAACAGGTGCCTGAGACAGAGAGAAAGGGGCCTAAAGGGTGAATACTAGTGGTGGAAAATTTCTCAAAGCCCTCTGACAAAAGAAGTTGCACTTTCTTGTTTCCATATGAAGCAGGATGCTTTTCTGTGACAAGGAGTAGCAATGCTGCTTCCTACTTCTGCTTCAACAGAAGTAGAAAAATATCTTCAGTGCATTATGATTAATTTACCTTAAAAATTGTTTTCTCTCTAGGTCTTTAGATTTTACTGCCTATTCATCTGTGTCTATGAAGTAGTTACAGTTTGTAAATTTTTTTCCTTCTACGAAGTTAATAAAGTACATTGAGAATGTTAATTAGCATTCTGCATTTCGAAGAACATTTTCTTAATATTCTCTGCAACCATTTTCGGGGTAAGAAATTCATATTACTAAATGTTTCTGAAATTTTCAAATTTTCATGTCCAAAAAAGGAATCATGATCTGACTATATTCGGTTCAGCCTTGTCTATTCTATTTTCCCAAATGTCATCAAAATAATTTTCTTTGGACTGCTTTTTTCTTCCACATTATGTCTTCAAGTTTCTTCTTTTTGCAGGGAGTTAATTTTCTTCAATTTCCAGCACTATTTCTGCTATTTCTGAGCAGCTCTGCTGCCACTTATAAGCTCCTTCATCTGTGCTCTTGCCATCAATTCTCTCCATATTGGACTGAGGCACACATCATCCTTTGAGCACTGGGATAAAGTTGTGTTTTCCCATTAGAAAAAACAAGAAATCATTCAAGTTTTCAAAACCTTTCATTCACTAGCTCAAACTCAAATTTGAGAATAATTGATCTTGAAATGTCTGGCTGAACATACAGCCTGCCTGAAACAAGAGCAGGAGAGCTCCCTCTGTCCACTCCCATAGTTTGTGTGAATCCATGTGGATCCAGCAGGAGACTGATTCAGTGTGTCAGGGTAGGGGATGGAGGGAGACCTGCACATCCACCCAAACAGAAACACAGGCTCCTCTGCTGTGGCTGAGAGCATTTTCCCGGAAGAGAGAGGAGTGTGACGATGTTAAACCAAACAAGAGAGGAGAACACAAAGATCTCTTTGTCAAGTTTCCAAGACACAGTTGCCTTCATCCTTTCTTGGTGTGCAGAATGCTTCCCCTGGCCTCCTAATGAAGCTGCCAAACACCGCCCCCTTGATATTTCATGCATCATTTCACTGCACAGACCTTTCTGTCCTCGGCATTTGTCCCGTATCAGTTTTTATCTGCTCTATCCTTACAGTCCTGGGGAGGAACTTCACTCATGAGGCTCCTGCTACAGAAAGCAGTACTGCCTCTCCCAGTGAATCCAGGGAAGTTTTAGCCAGGGACTTCAGGCTATAAGAATGAATATGATCTTTTTCATGGGGGAAGCAGCCTGACCAGCTTCTCTCAGGAGGGAACTGCAGCCCAGAGGATCATTACTTGTTTGTTTTCCAAGTGTTAGCATTAAAAAAACCAACAAAACCAGAACCTGAGAGTTCAACTGATAAGCTTGGCAACCCCCTAATCAGCTGTTTGTATCAGAATTGTAGAGAGCAATCCAAACCAAGAAGTTGTACAAGTCCCATGTTTCTGCCCGTCGCACCTTCCGGCACGGCCGTGTGCTCCTTGTGCAGCAACAGGAAACGTTCTGGGCTGGCTCAGATGCACTTTGTCACCAAATGAGTCACTGTGGGCTTTGCCTGTCTCCCGGTGCAAGTTCACACCGAGGGGGTTCTCACAGCTTTCGCTTTACAAGTGTATGCAAAGTTCAGCACTATGTTGAAAATAAGTTTTCATTTTTCACAGCAGCCTCATATATCTTAAAATCCACTTAAATCCAAAATAACAGACTGTAATTAAAGGCAGGGAAGAGACATGTTGAAGGAGACCGATTAAGGCTCACATCATTCATACCAGCCCCTCTTCACAAAAGTCAGGTAATCTATGCCAGCTGATATTTTGGCCTTGCATTTTAAGTTTCCAATAAGAAATTAGGAAAACAATACTGAGAGTAATCAAAAGAGTTATAAAAAAGATTTGAAATTATTATTTTAAGATTTAATTTCTAGATTTTTGTATAAAACCCAAATGTTTACTAATCAGGTCAAGGCATGTGTCTATTCAGGAGCCATCTCAGTATCATTGAATTTGGCAAAATTCTCCGATCGACTTTCTTTTGTAGCACTTATTGCCAAAATGCTTTGTCATTTTCCAAGAAATGTATATTTCTTGGATTCGTTGTCCCAGCTGGTTTATTGATTCCATGGTTCTCCTTTCCAAATCACTGTTCCAGCTCATTGATAATTCTATCCAGTTCTGGTTACACAAAATGTTGTTGAAAGTCCTCTGTACTTTGAAAAGCCATGTGTTGACCAGTATTTTTAGTGAACAGATATACTCAGCCAAGATGACAATCTCCAAAGTTTCTACTTCAGTGTTTTTTCCGCAGAAGGCAATGAGCTGTTTGCGGCAATAAACTCTTCTGTTTTACCCATACTTATGGCCACAATCCATGTTCTAAATCACTGTCTACATTATTTTAACATAAATCCTCTTTCAAATACCCTTCTAATTCAATGGCATGCTGTAAATCAAATACTCACTATTATAACTGCCTTGAGACTCTACTGGAGCTCTTCAAATATACTCTTTAAAAGCACTGACTTTATGGCAAGCTCCAGGGTAAATTTACAGCATGATACACAAAGACTTAGTCACAGGATCAGATTCTGCATGCAGAGAAGCTTAATGGCTTTGTCTTCTCAAACACACAGGTGATCCACTTTAGAGATGTATATAGTCCCACTGAAGTTACTAGAATTATGTGTATGCTTAAGGTTAAGTATATGCATAAGTATTCCAGGAATATTTCCAGTATTCCCAATTATCTAGATAGCTGCATATTTAAAATATTACCTTTATAATCTGGCATGTATTTTTCTCTCTTTCAAAGCATTTCATGTGTTTTGGTGGTGACTGGCTGATTTTGTGGTTAGCAAAACTTGACAAAAAATAATCCACTAGCTCAGATCATCAAGAGATTGGCTACATTAATCATCCTTACTAAAAGCATTTCTAAGAAATGGACCTGGGTGACAGCAGTCCCACATGAGCAGTCCCCAGGGTCAGGTTTAACACTATCTCAGTTTGCTGTTGCAGTTTAGGACACAGAGGTACATGACAGGTTTGCAGTTCTTTCTTGAGCCAAATCAAGCACAGGCAAAGGCTACACCAGTGCCTTTCTGCCCCTCCCTCCCCCTCAAAAACCAAGCAAAACAAAAAAAATCAACATGCCCCCCACCCAACACCACAACATAATTTTTTAAAAAGCGGTCAGTGTGACCTCCATCCTTCTCTTTTTGTCCCCATTGACAAGAGAGGGCTGCTTTTGCCAGGCAGCCTTGGAGTGCTGCTTCTTTCTCCACTTCATAGACATGCCTGAGGCTTTCAGCCCTGTCTACCCAGCTGATTAGAAGGGATATCAGGCTGACAGCCACAATGATGAAGACCAGGAACAGCATGAATAATAGTCCTCATGGTTTAATATAAACTAATATATCAGATTACCTATTTTCCAAGAGATTTCTACCGCTGCACAGCAAATCCACTTTGAAACTGCAGCTGATCTCTGGGCACACGAGCACATGACAAGCCAGGACGAGTCCTGAATGACTGTGGTGAGGAACAGTCAACACTTCAAAACACAACTTTCTGATCATTTTGTCAGGAATAATAGGCTCTGTAAGAGACAGGACATATTGAAAAGGCTAAAAAAGTTAAACTGGATAGTATTTCTATAGCAGTTTTGCTGTACAATAATCCAAGAGAAAATGTCTCCATGTACTTGCCTTCCAAAGGGGTCCCAAAGGAGGGGTCCAGACTGCAATTCACGTCTAGATCATCTGATTTATGAAGATCCTCATCTGCCAAATTCAGCAGCCTGCAGAAATTAATCCCAACAAACCACCATTATGAGAAAGCTAAATGTGATTCTCTATCTCCTGGGCAGAGAACTAAAACCTGGAAGATAAAATAACCTATTGCAGAGCACTGAGCTAGACTCTTGAAACCTCAGACCACAGCAATGACATTGCTGCCCCAGTATTTCAGATCAAATAATATCTTGGTCAGCTGCTTATTTCTGAAAAAGTTTCTCCCAGTTAAACAGATCTTAGGGAGCAAACCATCCTTCTGCAATCTCCTAGTTGTTTACTGGGCTTCTTTTAAAAGGCAGTAAAATACTCATTGTAAAGTAGTTAATGATCACATAAATATTTATTCATTTTAAGGGCACCTCAGATGATAGCAGGAGGCCTGATGTAACCACTTCACTTGCAGAGCTAGGCTCCTGCACATGCATAACCACTGTGCACTCAGTGAGTCACTGCACACACACACACGAGCAGACAGAGTCCTGGACCTGTGCAAATCTGCTTTAACTGCTCAATAGACCTTAAACATCCAAAATTACATGGAAAGCTTCAATGTAGTTGAAAACGGATGCCTGCCCTTACTGTCTTGTGTAATACAAGAAATTTGAACAGAAAAATGAAGAGAAACTTGCTAATGTTTGGCTGAAGACATTCTACAGGCACTCAAAACCGAGGGAACCTCACCCTAATCCCAGTACAGGTACCTGCAGCAAGCATTAAGAAACAAAAGGTGAGAAACCTATTACAGGAAAGTAGAATTATTTATCAGTGTTGTAATGAACTATAATGAGATAAGCAGTTAAAGATATAAAGCTTTTCAAAATGTGGAAGAAGCACAAGAAGAAATTCTGCTAAGATCACTTCAATAAGCTACTACTGAAACACACTCATACTAGGAAGCTGAACACTAACAAGAATTCTATAATGAGCAATCTTAATTTTGCTCACATGAAATAGTGATTTCTACTAATGATGTGAAAAAGTTATTCCTAAACATGGCAGCTGGCAGATTTCTTTATGAAAGAATTATCAAACTAACTAGCAAGGTTATATTAGACTTTTAGAAATCATGCTATAAGAGAGTTGCACATGCAAAAGAAATTTGAAGCTATCATAAGCTGTTTACATTTAGTTAAACAGAAAAAGAAACAAATGTTGGTCTCTAACTATGATTTTTATTTCATAAGAGCAAATTTTAAGGAAGGGAAACTAAGTGAAAAAATTTCCTGAAGTCATCCAGAATATTAACACTAAAGTCTTGGAATTTTCTTAAACAAAATTTGCTAAAACTGTCTGGAATTGATAAGTGAGGAAAACTGTAGGGAAAGGACTTCAGAAGTAGCCATAGGATAACCAGTTCCAAAGGTATTTTAGGGGTAAGAACAGAAGCTGGTACAAAATGGTGAAGCCAACACAGAATAGAGGAAACAGATTCTCATGCCAGACAAAATTTCTGGTAGAAAGAAGTAAGTGGTTCATCTGGCTTAGGAAACCAAGGCTGGGAGGGAAGCTGATCCAATTTTCCAGCTATCTTTGAAGCTGCTGCTACCAAAAGTTTTTAGCTTAAGTTATATATAATAGCAACAGCTCAAGGAACTGGGCTAAAAACAGTAGTCTTCGTGGAGACTTAAAGAGGAAATAAGGTTTCTTTTCAGAGAAGTGAACTGTGAAAGGATAATGACAGTGCAGCTTCTTGGGTCAGGGCAGAAAACAGCAACTGAAAAGGTCACTCCAAACCTACAGCCCATGCTCCTATGTTTAGCCTAGAGCTTTGCCCTATTCTAAACACCCTAATAAGTAAATGCAATTTACTGTGCTTTATCAAGTTGTACAAGACATCTTCAGGGAAAACAATAACCAAGCTCTTCTGTATGTTTTTCTCAGTCAGGGACTGGAGCCATGGCATTTGGATGAAAAAATCTTTATTCTTGCCCAGTTTTCTTCTGTGGAGCCAAAGTGTCTGATTCTGCTGGCATCCAGTTCCAGTTCTGATTTCAGTCTTGTGAACCTGGTAACTCTGGACTATGATCTTTTACACCACAAAATTTCTCACTGTCTTTGTAGCCAAGTTTATCATCATCATTTCTCACAATAAAGTAATGCTGCTGACTGCTTCAGATAATTTCTCACTGTAGTTTCTGGCCTTTCTATTCTGAAGTTCACAGAACTGACATGTAAACTGGTTTTCTCCTTTACTCCTCTCTTTCCCCAATTGTACAAAATTACTCTAAAGATCACGTCATCTGTTTCAGTCGTCTTTGCTTTTGGCAAGTAATGTTTCAATATCCATTTCCTGATCCTATTCCTAAATGATCATAAATAGAAAAACGTGAATATAAATATGCCAGTATGAAGTCAATGCCAAATGACTCCTATGTCCCCAACGTCCTATATAATACCAAGATAATCTACATTTCAAATCCTGCAAAAGGTTTTTGCATTTGCATTGTCACCACAGGCTCCATGAAGCTGAAACTAGAGTGCCTTTGGTTCTGTAGCACTCCAGCCCATCCAGTGGGAAGAGTGCAGCTTTAGATTTTTAAACCCAAAAACCAGAAGGACTGTGTTTTCTACATGGCCTCAAGCTGCAACATAGGCAAACCTAAACTTCACATGGGTAAGCATGTCTTATCCTATGGTCCAACAGGAAATCAAGGGACAAGCTCCCTTCTGACTTTGGGAAAAGAAGCAGTGGAACATCAAGGTTTATAATGATTAATTCAGAGATGCAGACTTCTGCATTATTTGATAACTACATGCTCTTAATATTTCTCTTTAGGTCTTGATCTCTCACTTTTAAAGTGTGCCTAGCTGAGAGAGCATCTCTTTTTGTTATGGGCCAGGGAAAACAGGTTGCAACATTGGCTTTCTCATAAGTTCTAAGGGGAAGGTGGGAAGGGAAGCATCGACCTAGTGTATAGAGCTTGATATTTTTCTAAGTTACCAGAAAACAAAATAAAAACTTGCACCAGCAAATTGCTCTTAAGTCGTAAGGGTTGAAGGTATGAAGAGCCTGATGGGTTAACAGAGACCCCTACTTTTTATGGTAAAAGATCTTAATGGCATTCAGCACATTTTTCCACTGATTTTAATGATGCCAGGATTTCATCTTTCATTCTCAAGGATTTTCATTACACCAATGCATATATTACAGTCCACCATCCTTATGGGCTGCTTCAGTAAGGAGCCCCATCTTGGTCTGGAAAAAGGGTGATTTTGATGAGTTCTTGTATATTCTCCGTGGCCCAACCAGCTTGTGCTGGCACCCACATCCTGGTCAGACAACACAGTGCCAAGGGATAGGCAAATTACACCTTTCCTAGTAGTAAATGAACATGCTCATCTGGAAGAACCTTTAAAAAGCTCCCTGAGGTAGTTTTCTGCCAATTCAGTGCTCTGAACAAGCCCCACAGATGGTGAGGCAATTTCCAGAGCTGGCAGAAGAGGAAGAGCAGGATCACCTCTGGCCAGTGGCCACTCCAGCAGCTCCACCTCTGAGGTGAGGGAAAGTTTTCCAGAGGAGCTAGAAGGGGCCATAACTCACCTACTGGTAAGTGCAGGCTCAAGAGAAATGGCCCAGTAGATGAAGATTTCTTTAGAAAGCATGTAAATTATAATTTTCTGATACAACAGTTGAACTTCTGCTTCAGGAGCCCCTTGTTTTTGTGTTCTACTAAACCAGTTATTTTAGGGATTGAGTCCATGTGGCATGCTTACTTTGAGGAGGTGCTACAGCCTTCATTCTCATTTCAGTGCTCTCAGACCTTTGCTTCCACCACACAGACACTGAATTATTTTCCCAAGCAGGATGTGCAAGCACAGGGAGAGCATCTGCTTGCAAGCAAACAGGAGCACCCTAAGGAGAGGGATCAGGCACTGGCACAAACATTCCCTTTCAGACCTGTCCTGGGTCACTGCAGTCTCCCTCAGGCCACACATGGCTTTCCAGAAGCATCAGCCCCTCAGTCAATGAAAAGGCCCATTTGTTCCCAGTACCAGAGAGCTGCTACAGCCCAGCACTGGTGCTCAGGGGAGGCACTAAGCAGATGCTCTGGGTTGCTGCTTGGTGGCCTGGGCTCTGGCATTGCTTGCTGCAGCTGCTCTGCTCTGTACATATTCAATACACTTAAAATCTGTATTCACATCCCTACCTGGCTGCCCAGCACACCAATGCCAGAACAACAAATGTATTGAAGTGAACAGAGCAGAAGTTAAGTCTGAAAGGAAGGTGACCCCATTTCCTCCATCACAGAAACCAGCTCCAGATGAGGTTTTCCCACTCACCTGAGCCAGAGGCAGCCCTTATGACCAAAGCCACCACCACAGAGGTTTTGCATTCCCAGTGCTTTCAGAAGCATTAGAGCTCCAGCAGTTGCTTCTCTAACATCTAATTTTTGGGGAGAAAAGCTTTTCTTCCCCTCACTAACATGAGTGTTATGTGAGGCCATCCTACAGCCCAGCACCAGGATCCTATTTCTGGCCCTGAGGTGTGTTCACTTGATTTGGCATCCCTTCACCTATACTAAAACCAAACATGTGCTAATGAAACAAGCTGACCACAGCTTTGCTGCTCTGCGCACACACAATTGCTTGTACTGAGTGTCCACATCAGCCTCCTAAGTCTGGACTAATGCACAAGGAAAAGCCCTAGTCCCAGCTACCAGGGTGGATACCATGGACTCATGCCAGGTTCAGTTCAATCCCCAGCAGCAGAGCAATCTGTACTTTCCAAATGAAGAAGGAGAATTTTAGCAGATAACATAGCCAGACAGAAAATAACTATTCCATGTGAGGTTCTGAAGTTCCCCCATTTCTTTTTTTTCCACTGCAGAAATGTTACAGTGGGTTTCCTGCATCCCAGATGACCAAACAGCTCAGGATGACTGGGCTACCCTGAGGGCACTTTCTGCATTGTCACCAGGGACCAGAAAACTCTTATGTCGGGCTGTGTGTGACTTTGGATCCCTGGCTCTTGAATGCAAGTGTTGGGCTCATCTCCCACTTGTTACTGAAGCTATTGACAAAGGACACTCAATGCCATTTAACTTGCATGGTCAACATAAGCAGCCCTGTAAAGTGATATTTTTGACTTGTAAAATGAGATTTTTCAGAAATACTCTGTGGCTGAGTTACTCATTTTAGTAGGACTTTCCACAGAAATTGTTAATTCAGACAAGTTTTAGGTTCTCATTCAATTTTCTAATCAGGGTCTGAGTGCACCAACAGGCTGTGCAGCCATTTCCCCCCAGCTCTACTGCTCAAAGCTGCCTGTGGTACAGTGTAGCTGTTCCTTCTGGGATTGAGCTTGCACGAAAAAGCATTGTAAGAAACCCCACTCCTTCACTTGGGGAATATTACTTTATGGGTTTTTTAGAGTAAAAGTTTTCTGCTAAAAATCTTTGTCATGAGAGTGACTATAAAAATAAAGTTCAGTTTCCAAAATTCTAATAGTCTGTCAAGTATTAAAACTGCGTTTGAAGAGTCCCTGCAACTATTACTTTTTAATGATACAATATTTTTTTTAAAAGCTTCAAGGTTGTTGCTATGGAGTACCTAGATCACCTGCAGCTATAGGAATAAGCATCCTGTAATGTATAATGGATGCTGAGGCTCTACTTGGTTTTGCCCAGGGCTTGTTTTGCCTTAAAATGTTGGGGCTTGTTTTGGGGTTGATTGTTTCAGTAACACTTGTGGTAGTTTTAAAGGACCTAAGTACAGTCCAAGGAGAATTCTAGTCTTGGTGTTTTACATTTTTCTATAGTGAATACCAAACTCTTTCGCATGGTTGATCTTCAACTCATCCAAGAGCAGTTTCAGCAGAAAAATTACCATTTATAACTCTATAGCTAAGACCACTGGTAGGCAGAATAATGCAGAAGTAGACTGATCTGCCCTTCCCCCAAGACACAGGAGAAATAAAAATGTTCCCTGTCCACTCCTAGCTTAGATGAGATGCTAACAAGAAGCAGGGAACCCTATACACTGTCAAGTCCCTATTTCAAAGGAACAGAACATTTACACTTTTATGAATAGTGCTGAGTGCCAAAGGTATTGGATGAACAGACATCATTTCCGTGCAGTTTTATGAATCATCCTGTAGTGTGTATTAATCCCAGATGGTATGGGAACATCACCTTTGAAATGAATCCTGCTGTCTGAACCTTATTGACTTCTGCTGCTCAGAACCACCACAGCCCTTTAACATTCACAGAGAAGGCACAGCTCCCTGTTCTCTCCCATCTCCTGAGAGACAGCCTTCTTCCACCTGACAACTTAATGTTAGTTTAGATGCTTCAAAAAAAAAAAAGTACACACCTTAACAACCTATTGGTTCCAGGCTTGCTGAACAGATTTTGTCAAGCTTTTAGATATTTGAGAATACCACGTTATTTTCACGGGCAGATGGACAATATAAGTACAGATAGGTGTGAGGCATTTGGTTTCTCAAAGCCCTTGCTTGCCTACACAGATAGGTAATTTCTCAGCACTTCTAGAAGGCCAAGAAACAGAGGTGTGAGAGCTTTTGAAAGAACTTGTTTCATTGAGAGAAAATCACCCAAGGCCAAGTTGTTTTGGTTTTTTTTGCAGCAGCAAAAGGTACCTTAGCTTTGATCATACTTGGGCTGAGTGTGCAGTTCAACTCCAGCCACAACTCCTGAATTCCACCAGCCAAAATAGTCCAAATTCTGAAACATTCAATTATTTCAAGTAGTTACTACAGTCCTTTAAAGTTCAGTGGAGAAAGTAAACAGAGAGGTGCAAAAAAAATGGAGCTCAGCTCCTTGATTCACCTTTTCCAACAGTGGCAATGCTGCTGTGTGAACTTCAGTGGGGATTCAAGAAACCCAATACCTCCAAGCACAGCACCATTACCTCAGTCTAAAGCAAACCAAAGCCACTCAATTCTGCAGAACTAACTGCTCTGGGAAATCTCAAAGATCAGTGGCAGAATGGCTCACAAAGTCAATGGCATGAGGACAAAGACAAGCTGTAAATAAGCATTAACTCCCGAAATACAGGATCCTATTCACCTTCTTTAGACATACAGGATCTCGTAGATAACATCCTTAAAAGGAGTTTGAAAGTCAGCAGATAAAAGAGGTTCATCCTGTGGATGATCCCACTGGCATTTTCTCCACATCTCATGTAAAGACAAAGTTCAAAGTAGCATTTTTGGAGCACCAGTTCCAAATTCTCACACCCTGAATTTTGTGAGCTGGTTTGTAAACACAAGGCATCTTTGCAGAAGGCTATGCAGAAGAACCTGAGCGCTCTCTACAAAAAGCTGATCATCCTTCACGAAGTTCCAACTCCTGGGACATAGATTTCAGAGAAAAATTTGCTTTTTTTTTATTTCTTGCAAAGGCCATGTGATTCATCAGTAGTCTAGGTTAGATTTGTAACATATTTGAGTTACCTGCTCAAGCCACGAGACCCTACTGCTGAAATAAAGAGCAAAAAGAGCACAAGAAAGCCAAAAAAAAAAATGGCCTTCCCTCCTCCGTGTCTGAGGAATATACACTAAAATTTTTTGATCCAACAAAAATATTTTTATTAAGATAATACAAAAACCTAACCTTTTCTCCATTAGCTAGCAATCTATTCTAATAAATACATTTTTAATTCCTGTGCAAATCAGACTAATTATTCCACTATAAAATAGATATTTTTCACATGTCTTTTGCCATTTTAAATTATTTTATTCTTATGGGATTCAAGCCACTGTCCCTTAAAGCATGCCAGGGGCATGTGAATGATAATGCAAACAGAAGCAAGGTCTAAAAAGACTTACATAAAATTCACTTGAATTTTAAAACTTCCCAAAACATAAGCTTAAAAAATAAGTATATAACTTATTGTAAATAAATATATAAATATTGTCTATTAAACCAACTGAAATTTTTAAAAAGCATCAAAACAATCTTTCCAGTTAGTTATTCTTCACTGTTTAGAAAAAATGTTTAAAGTATGAAATAACAAATTATTAACTTACATTTTTCTCATGCTGGATGAGATCCACATGTGTTTTCAGGGATTATACATGGTATCTGTAATCCTCAAACTAAGACCCTGTTCCAGGTCCCATCTTGACTTCTACAGAGAGTTCTTCCAGACTTGTAAAACTAATCACATTCTATCATCATTTCCCAAGACTTACTAAGTCTTGGGAACCCACACGAGATTGGAGGAAAAAAAAAAAATTAAAATTAAAAAAAAAAAAAAGAAAAATCAACCAAACAAGTCAAAGAGCAAGAGCAACGCCATAGCAGAGTGCAAAAAGTAGCAGCATAGCAGCAAGCAAGGTAAGAAGAGAGATTTACAGAAAGGCTGCACTTAATCAATAGAAAAAATGTAATATATACACCAAGGTTTCCTGGCTGCCTAAACCCCAGTAATTCCTGCTAATTGATTTCATGCATAATCCCCACAAGGAATATTTATAAGCTATTTCTTTGGCACAGAAATATTTTAACATTCTAATAGTTTATACCTGAGTTGCAAGCTAGTTTCTTGTCACTGTATACTAAAAAGATTTTTCCTTTCCTGCGTGTTGCAGGAAAAGAAGGCGAGCTGCTGTGCATGAGCCCTGGATACATTTCATCTGGGGATGTTTCTTTGACAGTAAGAGACAAGATGAGAGCACAGACGATCCACAGTACCCCAATGAATTAACATCAAATTACTTTGGTGGCTGTGACAAGCAATAATTTGAATCCAAACCATGTAGAAGGCCTAATTCTGTTCAGGCATAAATTTGAGCAACTCCACTGGAGCAAATGCAATTTGCTGCAGAGGTATCACAGGATGCACACACTGCAGCTCTGGGCACTGCACATGGACACACAGGCTCTGTTTTCTGGAGAAACCCTGGTGCTATGGGAAAAGATTCCCCAGCACCTTTATCACTGCAATGGCACCACCCACTGTGACAAACACTGATCCCAGCTCACTCTTCCACAGCAGCACCTTCTCTCTGCAAGGACTGCAAGTTACTGCAGTAGCCCAAAATTGCCCTGACACCTCTCAGAGCTCCTGCTTTAGGATCATTTCTCCAGCACCATAAAGAAAGCTGCAATCCTTCTCCTTGAGATGCTATGTGACACCTGTGCCAGCTCCCCCTGCTCCATTTCCCACCTCCTTCCCAACCTTCCTCTCCCTAAACCAGTGCACAGGCAGGGCTAACAGCAGGATTTTCATTTTTTGTTCGATGTTTTCAGCCTCCTGGGACTCAGAGGTGGTGTCAGGGCATATCAGCACCTCCACATGCACAGACAGGAGGGAGGAAGGCCCTGTGCTCCCAGTGTGACCAGCCAAGGCATGGGCAGTTTGCACATGGAGCAGTCCTCCCCAGTGCTGCCTCTGTCCTGAATGTCTGTGCCATTCTTGTTCATTCCCTCTGGACGTGAGGAGCTGAAGATGTGGCCATTAACTTACCAATTCACGGCATACCTCTACATTTTTGGCAAAAACTCAAAGGCAGTTATGTTGTCACATGTGTCTGCTGTGACTACAAAAAGTAATTGCATTTGTAATTTGCATATGCAAGTTATTCCACAGATTTCATTAATCTGTTCCTAAAAATGCTGCTAAGGAAGTGGGAGATTTGTTTAAGGATAGATCAAGAGGATGATTTAATTGTTAGTTAATAGAGCAATGCTTCCATGTTTATTTAACAGTTTCCCCCTAGCCACTGCTGCACCATTATCAAATTAAATAACATCTAATCAGGATATCAGATTATTGTATTCTTTTATGAACCAGCAAATGCTTAATGGGTTTTATTTTAGACACAAGAAGATTCATATTGCAGGAGATTAATGCTATGAACAAATACCTATATTAATATCTCTGAGCAATAAGGGATGTGAATTAATGGATAGATGACCTAGTTACAAAAATATGACTGTTTTAAAAAAATTCAATATGATGTATTTTTAAACCTTGCAATGTTAATTCTTTGAATATGCTTCAATAAAGAAGCCTTCTGTTATGCAAAAACGTTATACATTCTGACACAGAAACATGAGTTTGGTTTTAATTGAAAGAAATCCTGACAGGCTCCCTCCCAGGAAGCGGGCTGTATGTCCTGATGGAGCTGGCACTCTGAGGCTGGCTGGGCAGTGCCCAGTGCTGCCTGCCCGAGTCTCAGCCAGCAGCAAAGCTCTGCTCGTGGCCACAAAGGTCACAAAGGTGTCCTGGCCCACACAGCCACTGCTCCTTCAGTGGCCAGCAGCAGCTACTGCTGTCACCAAGAGGAGGAGCTGAATGGGAAGAGAGGGGGCCAGCATTCCCCACCACCCCAGCAGAGTGCTCTGAGCACTTCAGGGACAGCTTCCTCAAAGGAAGGGCTGGAGGAAAGGATAATCAGCTGCCTCCAAGCCCTCAGCCAAGCTACAACTCTATGTGCAGCATCTCTAGTTTCTGTATTGCATATCTAAGCAGTTCTGTACTCTTTCAAAGCTGAATTCAGCAAAGATTTCTTCTCCAGCTCCTTCTGAGAATAAGAAAAATGCCCAAATTACATGTCCTCTAATTAATAATATTTTCTTTTGTCTTATACCAAAAGTTCTTCTGCTTGCTCAACCAATGATTCTTCCCTTCTCTACCCAGCTCCTACCTCTCAAGCTTCAAAGCAGCCAGTCATTTATTTCCTGTGTTCCATCACCAGGCAATAAAACTGCTTCAGAGCAAGATGTTTCAGATTCGAGGCACTTAAATCAAGGTTAGACCTTGCAATTTTACAGCAGTAATGCCTCCAGAAATGAAGCCAAGGCCATGTCAATGTCATAATTTTTTAATGCTATGTCTTATTCTAGGATGGAGAATTTTTTGGGAAGCTTTAAAGACTGAGAAAAGAAAAAATGAAGGTTTTTTAGTAGCTTCCTGTTGTTTGTCTTACAATGCTATCACAGTGAGTCATTAGCTCAGACTTGTAAATACTATTCTACCTCATCTCTCTGATTATTGCTCAGCCAAGCCTTTCTGAAATATTTAAGTAATCGTTCTATCTCTCTCTATTAAAACAACAGATGGAATTCCCAATGTTCAATTTTATGTCAGGATTCTGCAGTAATTTATTAACAGCTTGAACTCTGTTCTCTTGAGGGTTTAACCTGATGGTTGAACCCAATTACATTACAGTCCTTTGTTCATCAAGGGACATATGTAATATGATATTAAATATGAAACGACTCGTGCCTGAATAATATAGTCTTTGTGATACAAATTGATGGAGTGTGGAAGCCCAAATTCCAAGAACACAAATTATTCTTGGTTCTGATTTTATATCACGAAAATTCAAGACTAATTCCACTGCTGTCAGGTGACTTACTAATGCAAAGCTGGCATAAATTAGAGCTGAATCATAGTTTGTCTCTCTCATTATTTTCAAGGCATGCTGAAGTCATAGTCATGCACTCACAAGCTGCTTTATGACTCCCAGAAATCAGGATACATTTACATCACTATCTGTCTCCTCCAGATCATCTCAGTCCCACCAACACAACCTAGAGGAACCCCTCCACACACAGTATCCAGACTGTAATTCCACGCAGCTCAGAGTGTCTCACCACGGCATGGAAACCTCCCACACAGAGTGGGAAATCTGCTTTACTGTGGCAGTTATATTTGCCATTGTAAAATCATTCCTTTTAAGCTAACTTTGGCAGGTTAGTATATTGCTTTTTCCATTATGAGTCTTCCCTTCCTACCCTGTTTTTTTCCTTCTTGCATCACGATGCAAGTCTTGAATGTTCATTATTGTGCTTCTCCCACAATTTGCTCCTAGTCCCACACTCTATGGACGGCATGGCATTCCTGAGCTCTTCCATCTGGCTCATGCACCCCTGCTTTTCACCTATATTCCAGACACTTCAAATGCATTTAAAAAAATCCTGATTAGAGAAGTTAGGCCAATGAATACCTAATAACCAGGGACACTTATAGGCAGAAAATGCCACTGGCTAAAGATATCTTGCTTATTTTGAGATCATTTACGTGTTCATTCCAAGGCTTAATGTCCAGCTGAAGCATTGTTGTCAAAACAGTTCCCCAGTAACAAAGGGGACCAAAAGCATTTGTTTTCATGTTAAGCTATAATTACAGTAGCAAAAAAGTGTATTTTGAAACATCCAGCACACTGAAATTAGCAGACTGTCAGCATACTTGGCACACAATAGGAAGGGCAAGATGGGTGGAATCGCAGCCCTCTGAGCTGCAGAACTCAGAAAACTCACACCTGAAGTGGGAGAGGATCAGTCTATCATCCATGGGGGAGAAACAAACACCTCAAAAGTATAAATGTCTTGACTGGAGGAGACATTTTTCAGAGCAATTACTTGTCCTTCAGAAGAATACAGTCACTAGACTACAAAGCCAGCAGGTCAGGTATGGGCACCTACAGTGTAGATGCCTAAATAAGGAGCAATTCTGCACATGGTACTCAAAGGGAGCAATATGTATATGAAATATAACCAGTTGCCCTGATGCTTTAAAATACCTGACCACAAGGTGTTTGCTGAAAATCATCTTAGTTAATACAGTCTTTATATACTAAGTCTAGAGAGGGCCACGAAGATCAGAACTTTTGCTTTGCCAGATGTCTGTCTGCTAGAAAAGTGTGTTTCTACTTCTTACTCAGAAAAAATGTAGTTCCAAGACTGCAGTTGTGTTTCCATCCCATGAAGCACTTTTGCTGCCAACTTTAAAAACTTTAAAACCAAGAATGGATTTTGAAATTATTTCATCAGAGAGCAATAACACTTTCTTTATGGTTCACTCTACCATGTGTAATTGCCAGTGTTAATCTACACAGAAGTATTCTAAAATCCCAGTCCTAAAGAAACTCGAACCTCATCCAAGTTTGTTTTCTGGAACTGAGCAAAAGCAAAGCACACAGCTGAGTTTTGAAGCAAGTCTAGGAAGTTTGAAATCATGACCTTTCATGTAGAAGGATCCCTGCTTCTTTTAACTTTTTATAAGAGCTCATTTACTGGTTTGGATCTTTCAGGTTCTTAAAGCTTGTCATATTTTTAATGTATCTTTCTAGTATGAATTTAAAATCCAGTCAAAAAGTTTGGTTACTGACTCCATCCCAAACTTCTGTGAAGGAGGACTTTGTGTTGTTCCAAGTGCCTCCATCCATCTGACGATTCCTTTGCCTGGAAAGAGGATTGCTTAAGAAGGTTGGCCCCTTCTGGCTGAATCACTGGCATACACAACTAACAAGCAAACCAAAACCTAGCACCTCCTGTCCTTGTTCGCACATTTTAATATAGCCAACCTTTTTCCCCATCTATAAAGCATGAGTCCAGCACCTCTGAAAAGCAGTTGAGGGGGGGTTTTCATTACAAGTGCTCATGCAGCCCAAGCTGAACTGAGATCAAGTTCTATTTTAATTATTCTATTGTGCTTTTGGCGTTTAAACAATCATGTTTCATGGCAGAGACAGCTGCAGTTCAAAAGCGCATGCAAACATCTCTTTTTTGGGTGAGTATCTATCTGCCATGGGTAATAGCAATAATTTCAGATGCATAACAGAATTATTGGCAAGCCTGCCCCAAGACTAAGGTGTGCAGTCCTTGGTCTCTGCCTTTGTGAATGTATTGCTATGGCAGATCATGATACAGAAGCAATTGTGCCAAGTCTTCAACCAACCAAGTATGAATATTAGATCTGAAATGAAGGGTTTGCTTTTGTGATAGAGCAAATATTATATATTGTAAAGTTACGTTCCCATCTTGTTACACCAGAGCCTGCCAAGCCCCAGCCCTCCCCAGGTCTCAGCAGGCTGGTGTAGCCTCTCTTCCATCTGTGGGGAAGTCTGATGCTCCTTGCTCTCCCACACAGCCCCATCCCACCAGACAACAAGGCTGAACTCCACACTGGGGGTGACCTGTGGTTTAGACAAGAGCAAGTGAACTGAGAGCTTCCAGCTCTCAAAATGCTCACGCATTTCAAGGCTTAAGGGAGCTGATTTTAGAAGTGTTCCATTAAGCCTTTACTTCGTTCACTGCCAAAATCTGTTCAGATGTGAAGTGTGCCTCATCTCTGCCATGCCTGGCTGTGGGGAGTGCTGGAGCCCCCATGGGACACAGGGTCAGTGAGCTCAGGTGCTCAGGCTCCTGCACTGCATGCACATCAAATGTTTTTCTCTACTGGGAATTGCTTTCCCCTTCCCCTTCATTCTGAGCAGTGTAATACAGTAACGCATTGCATGGTGGAAACGAGAACTTTGTTTTAAAATCAAATATCTTTAGTTAGCAACACACAAACCAGAGAGCACCAAACTTCCACTTATGACTTGGTTGCTTAGCACTTACCAAAGGGACACAAACACTTGCAGAACCCGAGATTTGTATGAGTCCAAATCTTACATATTTAAACAATGCGCAGAGTCAGGGTTACTGCAAACTCAGCATTGAACTATAATCAAACATGAATTAATTTGGGCTATTGCTTTTTAAATGCTCATGGGACTTTTTAAAGCACATTCTCTATAGAGAAAGAGAAATAAGTAACATTGCTCATGATATGAGCAACACAACCTTACAACAGTGCTTAGCTACTACACAGTAAACTGGATATAAAAAAATCAAGGGGCTCTTCAAAACCTGATTCTTCAGCAGCTCTGTCATACAAAGGTGGCACTGTCACACAGCTGAGAGGCAGAGCCCAGAAAACAGAAGGGACGTTCAAAGTTGACACATGAATCCTTTTAAAGCCTCAGTGCCTTGGCACACTGCTGTGCCCAGTCTTGTCCTTCCTCACACCAGGCTGCACTCACCCCATTAAAGGCAAGGAGAGTGAGGTCTTGGAGGAGTTGAAACTGGGCCCTATATGGGGAATTTTACAGGAGTCACACTGGTTAGTAGGTGCTTTTAGTTGGCTAAGAAAACAAGTAGAGGGTTATTATCTTCCTAACCCTGATGGGTTTGGGGTTTTGTTTGTTTGGGTTACTTTCTGCAGCATAAGAAACAAAGCAGCTTATTTCTATTTATTTTTTTTTCTGTTCTCTAATAACAAAAGAAAAAGCAAAGACTATGGATTAGTTACAAATGCAGTAGTGCTTCTTAATAATGAATCAAACCTTACCTTAGAGTCTGAGCCCTCAAACCAACAGAGACAGGAAGTGGGGAAGATAGTATTTGTGCTTCTCAGGAAAACAACAATATTAATTTTGCAGTTAAAGATTTCTTTCCTGTTTTGCTGTTATACAATACTATTCCTGTGCAAAACTAGTTGGTTTGGGTTTCTTCATATACATAGCAAGAGAGCTTGTGATGCACACTACCCTGGAGCATTACCTCAAGGAAAAAACTCTTCTGTATCAAGCTGGCAGCATACACATGAAATCCATACTCTACTGGCAAATATTGGTCCCTCTGAGCAAGAGCTAAGTGAATTTCACTGATCCAATCAGGCAGGTGGCTTATCATCCTGTATGCAGTGAGGAAAGGGAACAGAGCTCTCTAGAGACAAGGATCTGCAATAGGTTAGAAAGAAATGACACCTGACTGTCCAAGCTGAGAGCTTTATCTATTTATTTAGCTGCTCTGTAAAGCTCTTACCACACATTGGTAGAACTCAGGGAAGGGGTATATGCCAGATCCTAGACTCACAAGTTATGCACGGGAGCAACTGAGAAAACATTAACAGAGCTGCCACAGAAAGAATAAAAAGACTGTAGACCACAAACAAAGCTCTTCACCCCAACAGTCATTCTGGGTCTCTGAAGAGTAGAGTGAAAAAAGACCTTCAAATTTCTTCTTACAGTACTTTGCTTTATTAGACTATTCCCAGGCATAAGCAATAAAAGTTAATGTTAATACTGATCAATTTAGATGACATGAAGATGACTGTTTACAGTGCTCTGCTAAGTCATAAACAAGCACTCAAAAGAAGCTGCACTCAACAGCCTGCAGTGTACACACAGCCTTTGGCTGGTGTTTGGCACTGGGCTGGGTGAAGAGAGCTGCAGAAAAGGTTCTGTGATTATTTTCCTAGCTCCTAAGGCTTCAAAAGTGACATCCCCACCAAAATGAGATATGTAAAAACAACACAACTGTTGATAATTTCATCATCACTATGTCATCAGCAAATACCTGATAATTGTCTCAATGCAACCATTCTTAACTACTCATTGTTTTAAAGCACAGAAATACTAGAGGAAGAATTACTCAAAAGTAAAAGCAGCCCAAAATGGGGACCAGAAGCTGTGTCAGGAGCCGTGCCCCATACCTCCTAGGTGTGAGGCACAACTCCCTCAGAGCTCAGTTCAGATCCCTGCCAGCCACAGTCAGCAGCAGCTCATACATAACAATCAGTCTAGTTCAAACATCATCCAGGATATTTTTCTTCTTTTCCAGTGTCAGCAGAGATAAACAGCTTGAATAAGGGCATCAGAGCTCCAGCAAGGGACAGGCTGTGAGGAAGTTAAACCCAATTAAAAGAGAGGCAATTCCCTACAACCACTGAGGGTACCCCCATGTTCAATGCAGAAAGCCACCTATAGCATTGAAGAAAAATTACTGTCAAAACTTACCACTGGAGGCAGCAGCTGAGAAAAAGTTTTGGCTTTTTGGCTGAGATGAAAGTCCTCATGCTTGGTATTTTTATCTGGGTTTACCAGTTTCTTTTGCTTGAAGGCAAAAAGCATGCAGCCATGGAACAGCTGTAAGCTGTCATTACACCTGTCTCAGAAGAAGGCAGCTCAGTTCAACTGCTTATTTATGAAAATGAAATAGTTTTTACAATACTTTACTCCCAAAAACTTCTCTCCTGAAAGAAACTCACCAATGCACACATTCTACTTTTCCAAATACAATTAAAAAGAAGCCCAGTAATCATAAACAAACTTAGTAGCAGAAATCTTGACATGATTCCTTCAGGATAACACCAGAAGCACACACAGTTAAGACACAGAGGGACCCCTTGGGCTGAGCTTAAATAGAGCCCTGGGCCCCAGGGCAGGGTATGGGAGGGTGCCCAGGTGAGGCTGTTCAGGGCATGAAGGTTTATTGGTGCCCTCAGGGACCAGGCAATTATTCCTACTCCTCTTAGCTGCCAAACATACTTTATATCACCTTCTTTGGGTTCAAAGGGAAGATGCATGTATGTCTCATATATGCACACACAGAATAATTCCCCAGAGCCCTTCCTCCAGCTATGCCTGCCATTGAAATTAGCTGATACACCTGCATTCTGTCCTGCAGGAAAGCCTTCACTATCTTGCTCAGTAAGTGACTTCATCTAAATAATTGGAGGTTTCTGCCACATAATACTGTGAGGTGGTTTGTACCGTTGGTATGAGATAAAAACAACGTGGTAGAAATCCCTTCTTATACTGGAGGTTGCACCAGAACTATTGCCCCCTTGCTAAAAATATATTTCTTGCCATGCATGGGTCACAGTAGAAGAGAGGTAATAAAGCCTTCAGTCTGAGGTGTGACAGGATACTCCCGCCTCCTGCCTTCAGGGATGGAAAGGAACTATGGACAAACACCTGTGCAATCTCTACAGGCAGCAGCAGAGTGGTTTTGACCAACAGATTCTAGATCACATGGATTATGTGTCTACTGTCTGCACCTCTAAATGGTCTTTCCAGCTCGGCAGAAATCAGTCCTGACAGAATTCCCCCCCCCTTATATCACAAAAACAAGTGTGTTGGTTTTTATCTGCCCGTGTATTACATGGATGGTGGTTTATGCTGATTCCCACCTCAGGTCACAGATAAAGGAAACAAAAATTCACTGCTAGTTTGAAGTCGACTGAAGTATGCTATTTTTTTTAACTAGCTTAAATAATTAGCTCAACTCTTTTGTTCTAGAAAAGACAGAAAAACCTATGAAGTGCTGTATCTTTTCCTTAGTGGAGATAAAACTATATGATAACTCTAAGTCTTCTACAAGTACCCACAAATATTTGTGTCCTCATTTATAATCCTTAAATAACAGTTTTAGAAGAATTTTTTCCTGTGAGAGAACATAATCTTCATCTAATTTGCAGAGGAAAGAGGCTCTCTTCTCAAGTAGAACACTTTACATTCCTATATGCCTTGTACAAACAAAATCACCAAGTCCTTGAAATGCCAGTACTAGTTCTTGCAATGGACTCCCTCCATATGTGCTAGAGAAAAAGCAATGAATCATAGAGGGAAACAGAGGCTAAGGCAAATCAGCCCTTTCCCATTAAATGCTACCATATCCAGCATTTCAACTAGCTAATATCAATAACTATAATTTTGTGTGTTGGTGTTTGCACGTGCAATACATAACAGCAAATTACTGCAATCACCAACTGTTGAACAAGTGCTTCTGACCCACCAGCTACTCTTTGATCTTAAAATTGTAGTTTCCTATTATAAGTTAAGTACCATAAATGTACATTAATAAAAATGAGAAAGGAGGTAAGTTTACAAAACACAAGAAAAACAAGTCAAGGGAAAAGGCACAGCAGTGAGTAATCACATCTGTAATGGCAGTCTCCCTACTATGCTAGCTCACTATAGAAATCACAGTGGTTGTTACTGCTAAGGAGAATTTGACACTACAACAATCCCTCAGACCCCTGAGCATTTCAGACTGCTCCCCTTCCCCAGTTTCCTTGACCTCAAAGTGCTCTGTAGGCACTGAACATTCTTATCTTTCATGAGGAGCTGTGTAGAGGATTTATATTGATAGAGTCAGGGGGCCTGAGATGATACTCAAGACCTAATTCTCATTTTTGCTAAGATTGCCTTACATCATGATAGAGTAAGGCAGCATTAGCAGGCATCAGGTTCTTATAACTGAGTTGCTGCCTGTTTTTTCTCTGGCTAAGAATGCAGTGGTGATGAGGGGAACACCAAGAGAGAAAACAGAGTCAGATAGTAGCAGAGATAATCTTAAACAAAGCTAAATTGTATATTATCTGCATGCTCATTAATTACTTTGTTGTTACTGTCCTCAGATGTCACAATGGCACCACACCATGTAGTAGTATATGCTCCATTAGTGTTATAATGTGCTTTTTAATATATCAGCACATAGAAATTGAAAGGCTGTTTTCCTTTCTGAGTTTAAAAATACCTGTCATTGCTAAGCTCACAGCTGACTGTATTATCTAGCGCAGACAGCTGAGAATGTGAGAAGGTTCACTAAAAAGCATTTCACAAAAATTTCTAATTCTCTTCAAAGAAAGGTTAGTCCATACAAAAATGCGGAGTCTATTAAAAGATGCTCAATAAGATATATTGCGTGTCCTCCAAATGTCTGTCACAGATGGCTTTCTGTCTGTAATGGTGATTTGAAAAAATACTGATTTATGTTCCACAGAACACAGGAAAAAATACAGAGGGAAATCAGAGCCAGCCACTAGAAAAGAACAGACTCTACCAAGTATATTGCAAAGCTGTAGGAAGAGCTCCTATTACTCGGGGTTGAAACTCTCCTAACATCCAGAGAAGAGGGCTGAATGATGTGCAAGATGTCAACATGTCCTTATTTAGGGACTGCTGCCTTGGACAAGCTGCCAAACAAGGGGAAAGCGATTGAACCATGAGAAAAGTAGGTAACAATGTGTAGTACTTTGGCTCAGAAGTCACATGTATGGAAAGCCCATAAACACACATTAGTCACAGCAAAACCCTGCACATCTCGTGCCTGAGGAGCCCCTGCCACAGACACTGAGGAATCACAGCACCCCAGGCTGTCTATTCGAAGAATTTACCAAACCACTTCTGGCTGCTCCTATAAGTGCCACTTCTCTGGGCTGTGGATGGAGGTACCAAGTGGCAAAGCAAGATATGTTCCCAAGAACCTGCCCTACTAGACACTCTGAAGAGGATGCTCTTCTTGACAGGCCACACTCATTCCCATCGCTCCCAAAATGTGCTGTAAAGGTGGCACGTTCTGCAGATCTAAGGAAGCTCAGCTTTTTAAAGACTTAATTCTGCACAATTTTCTTTACAATTCCCCATCATCTTGGAGGACTCAGTAGACTGCAACAGAAAGTTTACTCTCCTATATTCTTCAGACATACAGGGGCTATATGACCTTTTGTTTGGGCCTCTTTTCTGTGCCCTAAACACTATCTCAGCATGTGCAGCAACACAAACCTAATGGAATATATGGCCACGTGAGAATGGACTACAGCAAGAGTTCCCATTTATCAAAGCACTCTCCTCCATGAGAATTTTACAAAGCTGCAGCTAAAACCTGTGAGAGAACATTCTGCCTTCACACATTTGGGGCCTCCTGTCTGCAACAGCTGAAGTCAGCAGCAGTCAGTCAGATCCTGCTCTGTATATCCAGAGCATGGTTAGCAGTTATTCCCTGAAAATAAGCAATTTTCTCACACCTCCAGACACTTGTGGACAAATAAGGACCACAGGCCTTACCTGCTGATTCTTTTGAACTGTTTCATAAAGCAGAGGTTTGGTGGTTTGGAATAAATAAAGAAAACTGGCTCCTTATTTTTATATTTTCTTCATTGGATAACGAGAATTTATCAAACTGCTTCTGAAGTTGAATTCTACCAAGATTATGGAACTGGGACCAACATCTGCAAAAGCAGGTTTAGTTTTACTGCATTCAATTAACTGAAATATATAATTCACACACCTATAAAATAGGCTGCTCAGCTGGAAAACAAATGTATCTTCAGCTTGTGACATTTTAGTATATACAGATTTTCTTATATGATTATTTGTTGTTATGGTCAGCACTGCTAAACAGCATAATCCACCAAGTCAATCTGTAAGGACAAAAAAAGCAGTTGTCATTCAGCACTCCATCAACACCTCCTCTACCAGATGCCTTCTCAATCTTCTCTTCATCATCCAAACTCAGCTGCAATACTTATCCTGAAAACCAAATAAATCCCAGGTATATAAGGTATAGATTTTCAGTCAGTTGAGAGCTCTGTGGCTGTTGAGAACTAGATGTGTGCACTGAAGTCAGGTACAGGAGTTCCAGGGGACTCCTGTGGGGCTGCAGCTTTGGAGACTGGGGTCACATCTTCCACTGCAGGATTTACATCAGTGAGGTCACTGAGTGCTTAAAGGGAACCTGCACAGTCATTTATAAATTAAGATGTTAATGTCAGGTGAATTAAGATTACACCACTAGGTCAAATGCTGATTTCCTTGATTATTTTCCTAGAGCCTAGTTTTGAGGACACAAATTCATGGAATGTGACATCAGGTGGAAGGTTCATAATTTATATAAGTTATGAACTGGACTGATGATGCAAATATCAAGCAAGTAAAGACAGTGCTAGGAAAGAAAATGAGCTTCCGGATTGGGCACAGTGTTGTACACATTTTTGGACCCTGCAAGGCACCGCACAGAACAGTACATGAATTTATAAATAAAATTAAATGCTTGAAACAAATTTGATGCAGCCACTCAATCATAAAGAGAATTATTTAGATCTATTCACTGCTGCTGAATAATATACTTTTCACAAATTTTTAAGTATAGTCACTGTCTGTAAAGCTGCGTTGTTTTCAACTCCTTAGAACTGGTATAATTTAATAAATTAAGCTATTTTCCAGACTCCTCTTTGTTTTAGGGTAAATGTTTTGCAAAAATTTAGCCAAGAAAGATATAGTCCTTATATATACATATACATGTACATATAAGTTTATATAAGACTGTGAAAAAAGAAGTGGTTTGTTAAGTTCATGTTGGTAGTTCTAAAGACTTCAAGCACCACTTGTGTCCCCTCCTCTGGAGCAGCAGTACACTTGGCAGGGAGATACTGTGCTAGGAGCTCCGTGTGTTGGCAATGAGGCTTTTGCCAAACATGTGAGAATGTACCCTAATCTGGCCAAGTCATAAACTGTAACAAGCCATGCTCTGCAAGTACCCATGTGTCCTGCTGTACCTGCTGAATACGTGCAGCTACATTCTCTGATTATTCCAGTAGAAATGCTCAGATTCAGGGTAAAGCATGATTTTATTTGCAAATTTTCTTCTGGACTTTTCTTGGGTCTTCCTAGGTTGTCTGGGTCTGGAATCAGTGAAAGAAGCCTTTTCTCTGGTGCTGTCTGCACTTCCTGCTGGCCTTAGAGCTTGTGGGAGAGAAAAGTGCCTGATTTGCACGCAGAACCAGAAAGGGTTGAACTTTAGTGGGAGAGAACAGAGGGTAGACTTCAACCGAGGCAACAAACTGACACTCAGCATGGAGGAGGAATAAAGAGACATCTGAGGAGCAGCTGTGTTCCCTGAGAACCATCAAGTCTGGGAAGGCAAAAAGACATAAAGGAGTGAGGAGGTAATCACTACATGGGAATGGGCAACAGGAGAGGAACCAGAAAGAGAGATGGGTCACCTTGAGTCCATAACTTCACAAAAAGGTCAAAATCCATGGAGGTAACTAGAAAAGGCTGAACAAAAAGGTTGGTGACAGAGTCCAGCAGCAAGGCTTCAATCCCACCGAGGTGCCTGAGCTGCACAGTTCCTGCTCTGGGCTTTTGGAGATGCTTGGCTGTGGTGAAACCCGGGGTGTTGAGACCGAAAAACCCGGGACAAGGAAATGCTTCATCACAGGCATTATGGTTGGGAATGGGACTGAGACAGAAGACCTGGGAAGGAGATCTGGAAGGTGAGAGTGTATCTCCTGAGAAACACCATGTACAGTCTGAGATTGTGCTGAAAACCGGCACTGGACTCACAGAAGAGATAGATTAAGGAGGCAGGTCTGGGAAAAGTGAAACTGTGTAACTGCACAGTTTGAAGTGATACCGAAATGTACCAAAGCACAAATTATGTTTGCACCGACACCCCGATTTCAGGGACACCCCGACTAGGGAGCCTTTGCTAGGAGTGGCTCGAGATGGGTGGCATTTGGCATCCCCGGGGAGCACAGCTACGTTAGACACCCCATCCCTAAAATGTACCCAACACAGTACGGCCACCAGCCCCTCACAGAGGAGCCACAGACGGGCCCGGGCTGGGGCTCCGTCACTCTCCTCCGGGGAGCCGCTTCCCTCAGGAGCAGCAACCTCGGGAGAACCTCGGGAGGTGCGGCTGGGGATGGCGCCAGCGCGACAGACACGGGCTGGCATAACGACCCCGGGTATGCCCAGGAGGAGATAGATACCCACACCGACCCCGGGTGTGCCCAGACGCAGATATCCCCACCGGCACCTCAGGCGCGGCTCGAGGAAGGAAGGGCCCGACCCGCAAACTCTGCCCGGGGCGCTTCCCCGGGCCCCGGCCGGCGGCAGCCGCTCACCTCCGACACGGAGCGCATCACTCGCAATTAGCGGTTTGATGTGATACGGAAGCGCATGGTTTGCATTATGGAAGGAATGACCTGATAATCGCCCGGCAGCAGCTTGCAGATGTGCTAAGTGACTCCGGTCCCGCTGCCGGTCCCGCTCCCCGGCGCCTTCGCTGCTCCCCTGCGCACAGCAGTGGCTCGGTGGCCCCGGGCTGGCCGCCGCAGGGCACCTTAGAGCGCGGAGGTTGGAGGGATAAACATTGCTTTTGATCAAGGAGCTCTGAAAAGCAGTAAAATACGTCAAATACTTTCTGGTAACTGCCTGAAGTGTTTTACAAGTAAAATTCGAGGAGTGAAATTTGGAAAGAGAAGAGGAAAGTGTTAGTGAGGGGACAAGGTCCCAAGTTAAAGCGGTGTGAATGTCCTGTGGTCCCTGGCGGAACGAGCGCTGCTGTGGCCGCCCCGCAGCCCCGCTGCCCCCCGGGCCGTCCCCGTCCCGCCGCACCGGCGGCTCGGGCTCACCGGGGCACTGCGAGCTGTCCTCAGGGGACGAGAGGGACGGCCAGGCTGTGGCTGCACTCAGACGTTACCTTAGAGCTGCCGCAATCGCTTCTGTAACCTGTCCCCATCCACTGATTTGCCAAGCCTTTGTGAGCACCAGACTATATTATTCCTCTATAAAACGCATTTAATCACGAGTCACCAAGCCAGCGTATTTCGTTTACGCAGTTACAAGAGGACAATATCAAACTCGCTTGCAATATGAAACCTGCAAGAGCTGAAGGCTCCAGGGAGCCGAGGTTGGTTGCTTTTGCTTTCAGGCTGGCCAGCAGAGCGCAGTGGATGCAGTTGCGGGGCTGCGGGGCTCTCCGAAGTTGCCCGCTTGCAGAGGGGCAGCTGCTGTGGCTCTGCGGGCAGACACGTGAGTAAGAAACCTCTCGGCATCAGCTTGCATGTTCTCTCCGCGACATAGTAAAATTATTTATGCTGGGATAGTAAGAGTTGGCAACCCATCTTAAGTGTTTTACGGTGACTTTTTAAATGAGTCAAGGACGTTTTAAGTCCAGGCAAGGTCCAGATTTTCTTCGTTAAAATATTGCGGCATTTCCCATTAGCGTTATCTACTGGAAATAGCGTTATCTACTGGAAACAGCATAAAGAGCGCTACACAGCAACTGTGAAATTTGCTGTCGTTTCATAGATGTTCTATTTCCCTTGGCAAGTCTGTCGCGTTTGGGAGGAGAACCCATGTCAGAAAGTCCGTTTCCTTCCAGCTTTCATAAAAAAACTAAATACAAAACCGAAACAAAACCAACCAACCAAAAACCCACCAAAACCAAAACCAACCAACCAACCAACCAATAAGCGAAAAGAAAAGAAAAGAAAAGAAAAGAAAAGAAAAGAAAAGAAAAGAAAAGAAAAGAAAAGAAAAGAAAAGAAAAGAAAAGAAAAGAAAAGAAAAGAAACAAAAAAAAGCCACACCACCATACGCAACCAACAACAAGATGCTAGGACCAAGTAACCAAGATGCGTTTTGTGTCCAACATAGTCCAGCTTTTTAGCACTGTGTTTCAAACTTTAGGAATGATGTTTTGTGATAGAGTAGTTATGGGATAGAGAAGTGGCAGAAGATGCTGGACTCGGTGGAAAAGTGGATTATATTAATGAAGCAACAGGATCTGGTATTCCAGCTTATGAGAAATGGCAGTTTGTATTTTGCACATCCGAGAAAGAGGCCTCTTGAGGGAGCAAACAGTGAGAGTTGTGCTGCTTTCAGTGGAGACAAGATCAAGGCCACAATAGCCCAGTGGCTAAGCTCTGTTCCTCCTCCAGGGTGTGCCTGAACCTTCACCTGGGTACCACATGAGGTGTGGAATCCATGGCTATTCCACGGTGCATTTAACCTACAGATCACACTTGGAAACGGTGCAAATAGTTGGTGAAAGTAGGTGACAGGCAGCTCGAATATGCACTGTTTGGTCCTGGATCCGGTTTTGGGTTTGGCTTTTCAAAGTTTGTGTTGCAGTCCGAGTGGCAGCAGGAACTTGATTTTTTGGCTAATTCCCCTTTGGTACTTCTCTGAGGAGACTTGTCAGGAGGCAAGGCTTCGGGGAAATATAAATTCAAATGATTGGGACCGATTTGCAAGAGCAAGAGATTGGGATCATCTCGTCCTTCCTCCTGCCCCCAGCGATGGTCTGTACCCTGAAATGAACTATTTTTGGAGCGCTGGTATGCAGAGCATTTTTGCAGTTACACACAAAATAAAGGGATTTAAGAACAAAAGACTCTTCTGGACAGTCAAACTGGAATGAGTTGGAAGGATACATTTAGGAAGTGGTTTCTTGGACACTAATTAGGACCATTTGCTTGGGGTTGCCATTATTTTCCTTCAAGACTGGAGGGCACGATAGATCAAATGATTTATATATCATTAACAATTCTTGTTAACCATAAGCAGGGTTGGGCTTTTCCATACTGATTACCAAGTAATGCAATAAGGACTTGTTATATTTCTTCTGCAGTGTCCATATGAGCAAGTTAATGTGAAAATGAGTCCAAAAAGAAGCATTTCAACTCTTTTTTTTTTTTTAGTGACTATTAGATTTTTTCATTCTGTGAGAGTGACTGCAAAACTGAAGCCCATCATCTCTTTGTGGCTTCCACTGCTGGAATACTGGCATTTGCTGTACCTGATTCTGACTCCCAGTGAATGTGTTTTAATTGCCATAAACCACAAAATGAACCATATGCGAACGTGTATTTTCAACAGCGCATCATTGCATCCCTTTCACTTTATTTTGTGCTACAAGTAATGGGCTACCACCCCATAATATAATTATTTTCCCTTTAAAAGGAACTAAGAAAGGGAACATATGCAATCTGTAAGTCCCATGGGTGTATCTAACGTTACTTTTGTAAGCAACGTGATGGCCAAAAATCATAGATACCCAGAAGTTTGGACTGTTGAGAGGGTGAGGGTGGCAGGGATGGATGGCGCTGTGTGTTATGATGTGTGGTGCTGTGCTGTGGGTTGTGTGCTGGGTATTGTGTGCTGGGTGTTTGCTGTGTTGCTGTGTGCTGTGCAGTGTGGTGTTTGCTATGTATTGTTGTGTGCTGAGTATTGCTGTGGTGTGTGTTCTGTGTGCTGTGTGCTGTGTGTGTTGCTGTGCTCTGTGTTCTGTGCACTGTGGTGTGTGCTCTGCATGCTGTGTGCTGTGTTGCTGTGTTCTGTGTGTGTGTCTGTGCTGTGGTGTGTGTTGCTGTGCTCTGTATGCTGTGTGTGTGTGCGCTCTGTGTGCTCTGTGTGCTGCGTGTGTTGCTGTGCTCTGTGTGTGTGCTGTGTGCTGTGTTGCTGTGTTCTGTATGTGTGTCTCTGGGTGCTGTGGTGTGTGTTCTGTGTGCTATGGTGCGTGTCTCTGCGTGCTTGTGTGTGTGTTCTGTGCCCTGTGGTGTGTGCTCTGTGTGCTTTGTGTGCTGTACGTGCTGTGTGTGTGTTGCTGTGTGTGTGTTCTGTGCCCTATGGTATGTGCTGTGTGCTCTCTGTGCTGTGTGTGTGTTTTGTGTGCTGTGGTGTGTTCTGTGTGCTATGTGTGTTCTGTGCTCTGTGATGTGTGTTGCTGTGTGTGTGTGCTGTGAGCACGGCCGGGGCCGGCTGTCGCTCTCCACCGGCACAGGCGGATGCCCGGGGTGGCGGAGCGCTCCCGCCGCGTACCGGGAAAATCCGCCCTTTGGGATAAGCCCATCCCCTTGGACTGCTCCGGAGGATGCTCCGACGCCTCTGTACAGCGAGCCCGGCCATGCCTAGGCACCAGCGCGGGGCCCGGCACCGGAGCCCTCCCGAGGGGAGGCGGGGAAGCCCCGCCGGGCCGGGCCGGGCTGCGCGGTTCTGCCGCGGGTCTCCGGGCCCGCCGGCTCCAGGAGAGGATCCCGCTGCTTGGGGCAGGGCCGAAGCGGCTCCCTGACACACTTGCTACCGGATTAAATACCCGGCACTGAGGTGGGGGATGGGAGAAAGAAAGGCTCCACAGAATCGCTTGGGCTCCTGAATAATTTAAATTCTTTCTATTTGGTTCAACATCGGTCTGTTTGGCATCCAAGTTTGTAAAAACCTGAAAAGGACAAGAGAATTCTGTTTGCAAACATAATATGAAGTGTAACGCACGCCACTGATATTCATGAGCACCCAGGAGGTACTGAGCACTCCTGTACATTCGAGGCCCTTGCCAGGAGCTCCCACATCTTTGTTTCATTAACACGGAGCCCTCCTTTATTTCCTGCTAAAGTCACCGACATCCGGACCGCTGTATTTATTGTCTCGCACGACTTCTCCCACAGATCTTCATTAAGGCTGAATGGCACTCCACACAACATGTTCTATCATAGTGTCGATGAATTGCTGCGCCTAGAAAACACTAAATTAATCCCCAGGCCAAAAAGTATTCCAGAGATGAAGCCGGTCTGCTGTCCCCACGGAGCGCTCTTCTAGCGGCGGGACTCGCAGGCGGTGCTGGCCTTCGGGACATCCCGGTACCTCGCAGCACTCCATGATGGACCTTGGCTGGGAGGGTTTGAGGTTACCCGGAGAGACTGTAGTAAATGGAAAGGCTTAGGGGGGGTGGGGTGTTTTTTGTTTGGGTTTTTTTGGGGTTTTTTTGGGGTTTTTTTTTTGGTGCTTTCAAATGAAACAGCCAGTTTCATTTAGACGGGAAGCTATTGTCAGTTTCCTGGTGTCCCATTTTGATCCTTCCTCAGCTTGGGTTGAACGAAATGTCTTGAAACCTATTCCAAAAAAGATGCTTGTACAGGCTTCCAGATGCTAAGATTTAGATCATTTGAACGTCAGCGCAGCCTTCTGGTAACAAAAAACATCCAAATGGATTTAATTTGTGTGTTAACATCCGTCAGATGGGAGAGTAGCACAGTTTAGAGCTAAAGTCTGTTTTCATGGTTTTAGCAACTGGGTCCACATGAACATCTCGTCTGGCAATACGAGATTCAATAGGTTGAAGCTACACTGAACAGACTGAGTCAAATATCTGAAATGACTCGGATTGGTTGTACTAACAAATACAGACTTAATGTATGAGGCTATTACTGCTGTTTATATAGCTTCGCGTGGGCATGCAAATAGGTGGAGAGGGAGGTCATTGCGGGGAGAGACAGCTCTGGACGGACCGAGCGGGCTGTGCGCCCCGCAGCAGCGGGCGGGACCCGGGCCCGCGCCGAGGTACCGCCGGTGCCTCCGCGCTCCATGCGCAGCCACCGAGCATCAGTCCCTGCCGCTGACCGACCACCGGCCCCGCAGCGTGCCCGCTCCTGTCCCGGCTGGCCGTGCCGGGTGGGGAATTTGTAACGCACGGGCCGGTGCTGCAGTAATGAAATAAAGCATAACATTAGTCAGGCGCGACGCAGCAGGTGGCTTATTATGAGCCTTGCATATTCCTCTGCCTCCTGCTCCCATATCAGTGCGCTGGTAATTGGGGAGGAAAATATTTTAGGAGATTTAGAGAGTAAGAGGAGGAACGGGGCAGAGTCCGCGCCTAGGGCGTCCAGCGGGCCGAAGCTGGAACCGGGGCTAGGCTTCTCCCTCCAAGTCGCAGCGATAACAGCCGTGGTGATTATGATACTAATAATTCGTATTGTTGTACCTTGGCGCAGATGGCGGCTGCTCTCTCGGGGAGGTTAAGAAGACAGCAAGTCCCATAAAGGCCTCTCTCTCCCTGCGCGCTCAGCCGCTTCCCGGCACGCACGAACAGACGGATTCAGCCACCCCTGCCCCGGAGCTGCTCCCGCTTTTGCTCGGGATGCCTTTAAACTTCCTGGTCGCCAGCGGATTTAACGAAGCCTTATTCTAAAAGCTCTCGCCATCCGAACCATGGGAGAAAGACTGGTTTGCAATGGCCCCGGAGCCGGCACAGCAAGCCCTGCGTGATGAGAGCTCACGGTCCCTGCCCTAAATCCACTCCTCCTGCAGAGACATACTCGGCTTTTAGGTTCCCCACCAGAAGTACCCACACAAACACACACACGTCCCCGACCCACCCGTCCCCGGCCGGTTTCTCCAGGTGAGCCGCTGCTGTCGCTGGGACGTGCCCTTTGCTACCCGCCCGTGCTCACGGGGAGCCCGGGCACGGCCCGCCGCGGCGCCCCGGGCTGCCCACGCTCCCCAGCCCTGCCCGCGGGAGGGCGGGCGCGGGGCCTCCCCCCGCCGGCCGAGACGGAGCCGGGGCGGGGAGAGATGCTCCCGGTGCCACCGCGCTGTTCCCCGGCTGTGCCGAGCTGCCGGCAGAGCCGGGGCAGACTGGGACCCGCCGCTCTGCCCACAGCGCACGGCCGGACCCCCAGCCGCCGGGGTGCACCCCGGCGGGGAGCCGAGCCTGCCCTGCTTCCTCCGCCCGCCGCCGGGGCTCCGCTGACAAATTCCAAGGAAGATCATTAGCATCCCTTGCTTGTCTTNTTTTTTTTTTTTTTTTTTTTCCTAGCTAGATTACCGAGGTGGCCATGTAGACCTGAGGGTCACATGGCTCAGGGGAGAAGGACAGAAACTGTCGCAGGAGTTAAGAGGAACGAGCAAACAAAGCCAAAGCGAAAAGTCATCTCGTGTGGCTGCTGCAAAACAGCTCCCCGGCCACAGGGTCCTCGCAGTGAGCTCCTTCCTGCGAGAGCCGCTCGGCTGGGAGCCTCTGCCCCTGCGCAGCCCGGCCGGGAGCGGGCTCTGCCTCCCCGACGGCTCCCCGCTTCCCCCTGGGAGGGAGCACGAGAAATGACTCCCGACCCTATATTCTTCTATTGTTTTGAGCCGGTGGATCAATTGTCATCAGTACTGTCACCTAAGAAGCAATGATTCCGATTCATCTTGGCACCTGATTTTATTCTAATGGGTTAAATTGGGTTCACTTTTACAATTATCCCAGGTTTGACTGCGTAGTATTGCATGACAACTCACAGTTTCATCGGGTTTGGCAAAGCGAGGTTGCTCCATGAATCCATATATCATATCACATCAGATCAGGCTGAAGTTTGCTGTTTAGCGACTCCATTTGAGAGGCTTTTCATGAAAGTGGGAAGGGTTGATGCCGTCCATGGCTGGTTCAGTGCGATTTGAAAAAAAAATGTGGAGAGATGGTAACAACCCCGGGTTTGCTGCTCAGCTGTGAATAAGCACAGAACGAAAAAAACGACATGATGGGGAAACGCTCAGCTCGCTACAATATTTTTAACAGCCTCTCAGTCCTCGCCTTTTTTTAATTTCCTAATATGTTCTTTGCTTTATTAGTTTTATTTACAACCAGCTCCCCATTAACACCTCACCTGATTACTGAGGAGCTGAGACAACTAATCAAGAAAATCCAGCAAACCAGCCAAAATCGAGAGGTGGGATTTATTCTTTTGCTTTCATTCAGTCATCTTTATTTATTTATTTTGTTTTCGGAAATATTTTGAAACAAACAGAAAATAAAAGGCAGGTATCAGTGTATATTGGCAAAAGGTCAGAGGTTAGAAATTCACGTCAGTTCTGTATCAGAGGCTATGCAGAGGGCGGGAAGAGAGAGGGAGAGAAGGGAGGAAAAAAAATCTTTCCACCAAGCAGCTTGTTTATTTTAATTAACATAGGGATCCTCTGCTAGGAGCAAGGAACAACCTCCATCTACTGGCTAGATCATTGCGTCTCGTCTCCATTCAAAACCCATCCCTCATCACACATTAAGGAGGGTACAATTTTGGAAGAAGCTTCTAAGGTCTCAAGGTAAGTTCCTGCGTGAGTGTTTGCTAGCAATGCAGCTATTTGGACTTCACGGATGCAATTTGCAGGGTGTTTCTTCGGCGTCGTGGTGTTGTTTGTTTGGTTGGGATTTTTTTTAACGACACAGAACGGTACTTTCCCCAGGTGTATTCGCAGATAACATTTCATGCATCTATGTTTTAATCTAGAAAAATAGCTCATCTTGGGAAGATTGAGCCTTTCAGCTAATTTTTTAAAAATGCCCCTTCTTTGTGCTTCTTTTTTTTTCTTCTCTTTTAGTGGAATGGCTCCGTTCACCTGTCTGTAATTCAATCTGTAAGGGAGTCCTTTCAAAAGCAGCAAAACATGATAATTTCCAATGGCTTAATTACAAGCGGAGTGCAAATACGATTACATTTAATACCAGACAACGATGGAGCTGACAGTGCAGAGGTCCTGGGCGGTGAACAGTTTAATGTTAGACAATAATCTGCCTCTCCTGCTTTCTTCTGTCCGTGTGATCACTTGTTTGTGGTCAGTCACAGTGCTTGGCTATGGAGATATGTGTTTGGGATTACTACGCAAAGCACTTAGTTGTTTCTTATTTAAATGTCATCTCCCTAAGCAGATGAATACGTGTCTTAATTGACATGTTTTCAGATTACTGGGAGGTACGAGCACATTGGAGGTTTGGGGGGTTTTAATCCGATGCCCGTTACAGTTAAAGACATCCTGCGCTTGTGTCCCTCGCACCGCCAGCCCCACGCAGCCTGGCAGGGGAGGACAGGGGCTGGTGCCCGAGTCTGGCTGCGATGCACCGGCTTTAACATGTCCCTAACACAGCCATCCGAAAGTTGCTTTACGGTACACTCGAGAGGACTCCGGGGAGAAAGATGGTGGTGGTAAAATACGTTGTATCTGACTCCGAAGTGGAATTTTAAATAATGTCGGGCTCTAAAAATAAAAAAAATATTTTAAAAAATAGATGTAAAATAAACCGCAACCTATTTGAATATTGGAAACGATATTAGCTATATTTGGTGCCACCAACAAGAGATGTAATTCTATTCATGTTTCCTTTCTTTGTGTCTACGCTGGTTGCAGTGCTCGCGGACTTTACAAAGAGATGAGACTGATCATTGATAGCACTGTACTCAACCACAAGCTCATAGAGCAGAAAATAGGGTTAGGATTTAAAAATAGACCTGGCTTTAACCAACGGACTCGCAGGCAACTGGACGGTAACCCCGTTGCTGTTATTACTACGCGCTTTAAATTTCTGGAAATGATTAAACTGGAAGTGTCTTGAAAAGTTCAGGTGCTGACTGAGAGGGTGTGAAGCTCTGGTGCCCNCCCAGCCCCCGCCTGAACACCCTCCCCCTTTCTCCTAATTATTGTTGGTCAATTATTAATTTGCATATAGACCTTGTCCTAAATCCTCCGAACTAAACACGAGATCGTTCACGCTGTGATAGGCTTTACCCCGTAGCCCGTGGCCAGGGAGGACGCGGGCTCGGTGGCAGAGCGGATCCCAGTGACCGCACGCTGGAATCTTCCCGGGGCACACACTAATTGCCAAGGTGGAAGGGACTCCGGGCAGCGCCCGCGGAGCTGCGGGCGGAGGCTGCAGCCGGGCCGGCGGGATGTCCGCGGGAGCTCTCCAGCCCTGCGTGGGCAGGAAAACGCTGTACCTGTGGAAATCTCCACAGCGATGTATCCTTCATCCTTCCTCTCAGCCCCGCCATTAGCTGGGGGAGTTCGGGTAGAGCCTTAGAGAAGGGAAAAGACCGAGAACGCCTGTCACGTTACTAAAATATTCTGAATATTGCACGTCTGATATTCTTCCCCAAATTCTACGGCAAAAGCGCCCTGCGATGAGAAACTGTCGTTCACAGGCAAAGTGCTAATGCCGATGGATTAATGAGGGACAGGCTCGTAGATTTGGATTTTAAGTTCCCTGTCGTGTCCTTTGTGAGCTTTTCTCTCCCCCGCCCCCCAAGCAAACCAGCAAAACTGTACGGAATCCCTCGTGCTGTAATGGCAACCTCTCGCTACCAGCCTGCCTTAGAGCAGCGGAGCTCCAGTTCACAGCGAGGAATGAGATCTCAGGAACACTGAAATAGATTTACCTTGATCTCCTACAGGCCTTTTGGAAACGGAGAAGTCACGTTTGATGCTAGCAACAAACTTTTAGTGTCCCTTTAGGTAAGAAGTGGTCTGCCAGCATTAGGATGTTAATCAGAAAACGCCTTGGAAACCCCTGGCCTCCTTTACTGGAGCAGCAGTAGCTAGTAGCGTATCCTTAACCGTACCTGATGGAGCAGAAAGAAAGGACCCTCTAATTAATTAAGTGTGGCTAACCGGAGGAGGCTCAGTCATTTCTGAGTTTTGTTATGAGTCTGCCCAATTACTCCTAACGGCGCCGTCGAACTAAGGTAGAGACGGGAATTTAGCAAGCAATATTTTCCGTGTCTCTGTCTTGGACCGATGCTTTGACTCCGCACCTACAGAGCGTTTCGGTGAAGCCGAGGCAGCAAACCGGAGATAAGCGGGCGGAGAGGGCAGCGGTGAACCCGAGGTGGGGGCACAGCATCTCCACTCTAGCTCCCGAGGGAACTGGGCCCAGCGGCAGCGGGGGCTCCCCCCAGACCCCTCCTTTCCCCTTTCCCGGAGGCCACGATGAGCTTGCCGGTCCTCAGCCCGGCAAGGACACGGTCACAGCGGGACGGCGGCGGCGCTTCCGAGAGGGATCTGCGGGGCCGGCCCGGGCTGGCGGGGGTCGGCGGGGATCCCGCCTGGCACACGCCGGGGTGTCTTTGGCAACCCGAGCGCCACGGGAAATGCAGACCATTTCCAGGAGAGCACATGCAACACGAAACAGGAGCAGGGTGGGTTACCCCGACAACATAACTGGAGGGGAATACAGAAAATTTTCCTTCGAAGGGGAAAACACCCAGAATAGACCCTGAACGTGCCTGTAGAGTGCAAAGACTATACTGCAAGGATTAGAGATAAACTCGTCTCTAAGGGAGACTTTTTTGGACCTCTGTCGACAGCCACCGCTGCGATTCCCCGAGCCAGGCGGGCGCACGCCGGCCGTACCTGCCGGGCGCAGGGCGAGCGGGGCGATCCCTCCCGCACAGGGGCTCGTCCCCGCCTGCAGCGCCGCCGCCCATCCCTTCCCATCCCATCCCTTCCCTCCTCCCGGGCCGGGTAGCTCCACAAAGCCCCCGGCCCCGCAGCAGGGGTGGTCCGGGCACCGCAGCCCCCCGGGGGTGCCGGCCGCGCTCCCGCTCCCCGGCGGGGCTAGGGGAGAGAGGGANCTATTCATGTTTCCTTTCTTTGTGTCTACGCTGGTTGCAGTGCTCGCGGACTTTACAAAGAGATGAGACTGATCATTGATAGCACTGTACTCAACCACAAGCTCATAGAGCAGAAAATAGGGTTAGGATTTAAAAATAGACCTGGCTTTAACCAACGGACTCGCAGGCAACTGGACGGTAACCCCGTTGCTGTTATTACTACGCGCTTTAAATTTCTGGAAATGATTAAACTGGAAGTGTCTTGAAAAGTTCAGGTGCTGACTGAGAGGGTGTGAAGCTCTGGTGCCCTGCGGGGCGGGGGGCGGCTGGTCCGGGCAGTGCCCTGCGCCTGCAGCCGGACACGCCACGGCCTCAAATGCGGCAGGCGAAATCCAAACCATTTCTCCTCAAAGAACACCTCCTCCTCCCCACCCCCAGCCCCCGCCTGAAC
>VWZS01008230.1:3025448-3089945 GCA_013397075.1 Rhabdornis inornatus | reverse complement strand
AAAAAAAAAAAGGAAAAATAAAAGAAAAAAAAGGAAAAATAAAAGAAAAAAGAAAAAAAATCCAACCCAACCCCAAAACCACATAGCTCTTTCTCTATTGGAATCTCAGAGATACAGTTATCATCATTTATATTTGATTACCTAAAAGCATTTTACCACTTAAACCTCAAATTAGGAGTAACCAAATGAATCAGAAAAAGTAGAATAAAAGTTATAGTATATGGTTCCTACAATGCCAATGTAGTATGCATATAACTCGATTTATATATTGAATTTATAGTGATTAATTATTCAGGCTGAATAATTCTGTTTTACTGACACATAGATGATCAAACTGTACAAGAGGTCAACGCATAAATGTTGTTTCCTTAACTAAACCTTAACAAATGTAACTGAGAAGAATGGTTTCTGTTCTCTCAACAGTAGAGAAAGGAACAAGTGTTGCCCTGTATCAAATATCTTCTATAACTCCAGTCACTCGATTACCAAAACCGTGTATAAACAGTGTAGCGGCCAGAGGTAAAGGAGTTTCAGGTATGACCAAGCAGCTGAGGCAGAGTTTCATTAGATGAAAGATGAAAGCAGTAAGGGCAAATACGAACTAGCAAACTCTCGACTCCAAAATCGTCTTAGCGAAAGTTAAGCTTTCCGCGGGCGGTAAGAGAGGAAAGCAGGAGTGGTGCAAGGTGCGCTTCCCATGAAGCGCGGAGCCGTCCCGGCTGGGCAGGGAGCCGGGGGCCGCACCGGGAGCCGGGACAGCGGTCAGGGCCTCCCTTCCGGCAATCGTGGGTCGGTAACAGCGCTCCGCTCTCGGCCCGGAGCTCTCTCCCCGGCACCAAGTTCAACCCGCTGCCACTCAGATTCATAAGGAATCTTCCACCGCCCCCCTGCCCTCCACACCCCTCCCCCGGCACCTCCTCTGGGGCCGCTCGTGAAACGGGCTTTAGCTGGGAACCAGGGAGCTGTGCAAGGCGATTTCATCTCCTCTGATGCGTAGACCTTGGAGCCAGGGTAATCACTGCGCTAATTGTTCCTTGTTAATTGAAGATGACATTGGAATCTCTGGCTACGGAGCGGCTTCCAATCAATCCTGAAAGCTGCTAAAGAAAAGAGAACCTGTAGCGCAGCCAGGATTCATTCAGCCCCAGCTTCCAATGGTGGATTTCCCGTGTGCCCGCACTCCGCTTTGGTCTCTATCCCCGGTCCACACAGCATCATCTGATTCCCCAGATTACTAAAGGGAAATAATTCTAGGGACAATTTAGCTTTAAAATTAGAATCAGAAGTTATGGTAAAATGAAGAGTTGTGTATATGATAAAGTTCTCCTTAAACTTCGGATCAGGACTCAAGAGAGACATTATTTGCGAACGCTGACATAATTTTTGTGTTCTGGTCTCAAAACTCCCCTTCTTTACAACAACAGGCCATATAAGATGCACCACCGACTCCAAATCAGATTAAAAAGCACCACCCATTTTGAAAATACAGCTCACTGCATTGAGAACTCACAGAATCCTCCGGGCAAAGGAGAGAAAAAAGAAAAAAACCAAAACAAATCAACAAACGCTCTGATGCTTTGGACTCGGGCTAGATGGCTGAGAAATCTCTTCTGTTAGGGCCGTGATTTTATTCTTTATATAAGCATTATCTAGCTATGTCCAGGGTTGACACATGGTCTCGAGAAAGTTTGCAGCCAAACCGTGCATCTGCTGGAAACAGCTCCAGCCCATTGACCCACTGCGCTCCAGACCCAGGGGGAGGAAAGCGAATCTGGAACAGCTACGAAATGAAATCGCTTCTTGAGAGAAAAAAAAGTCTCTAATTGGCAGCCACTTCCCTGCACAAATTTTTCGTTCTCTGCCCTGTGACTCAGTAACTGCTCTCGCACGTAATCATTTACAAAGGGCAAGCAGTCCGCAGAAATTAAATGTCGGATGCTCGGCTGCCGCCTTCCGAGGGAGCAGGGGGTCCCGCAGCCCCGGCCGTGCCGCGGGCGGTGTCCGAGTCGTGTCGCGGAGCCCTGGCCGGGGACAGCCCCGGCCGGGGACAGCCCTGCCCCGCACACGGCCCCAGCGCGCACCGGGCCGATCCCACCGCAGCTCCTCAGCCGGCTCTCTCGGCACTCCGGGGCTGGGGGCACCGCCGCTGTGACCTCCACAGTGAGCCGAGTACCTTCCCAAACAGCCCCTACCACGTGCCAAGCCATTGTGGAAAACGACCCCGAGCTTTAAAAACGAAATTCCGATGGAACCAACAGTTTTACTCAGCTGAGCATGAGCATGTGCGTATTCAGAGCCATCCAGCAGGCCCTGGCTTAGATTTGTGTGCACATTATGCTAGAGGGGAGCTGAGCCCTGGTCCAGAATGGAAAACCAGGCTCTGCTGCAGAATCTACAACAGCTTTTCTATTCTGTATTTCGTTTGCTAGTTTAATTTCTTTTTCACAGCTCCTCGGTTGTAAAGTGGAAACACAACAATAAATAACTCAAAATGTTATGAGGTAGAAGTCACTCATACTTGCAAGCTGTCTGGAATTAATGTGAAAAATGGATGAAACTATTCAAAAGTACTTAAAACATTCAAGGCTTTCTCTATAGTACATCTTGTATCATATAACGAATATGTATTTTGAGAGACACTATGTTGACTTCCAGCTTAGATATAGAAATGAGATGGTGAAGATTTCCTTAGGAAAATATTTTATACATCTGTTCCTCAAGGAGCTGTTTATTTCATTTTGTGTGTGTGTGTCTGTGTGTAAAATTATGAAGAGTTCACTTGGAGAATTCTTGGCAATAAGAAGTAAACTGTTCTAGCTCTTTTGAAAGCAAAAATTAAACTACTCTTCAATCCTGCTGCGAAGAAATGAGCAGTGTCTTGTCTGACCTTGTGCTTCCCCTTAGTTCTCTAGGAGGTAGTGTAAGACTCTGCTCTATGATGTGGCCAAACCACACAACACTGTGTAAAACAGAGAGTGAGCTGTAAGCATTGTATAAACCCGGATTGTCTGAAGATACTTGGAGCCCTCTTCTCATTTTCTCTTGAAAATAAAAGCAAAATAAAGTAGACCACTGGAAAAAAAAAGGAAAAGAAAAAGAAAAAGAAAAAGAAAAAGAAAAAGAAAAAGAAAAAGAAAAAGAAAAAGAAAAAGAAAAAGAAAAAGAAAAAGAAAAAGAAAAAGAAAAAGAAAAAGAGAAAAAGAAAAAGAAAAACTAAAAGAAAAAAAGAGTAGAGTACAGAAACAGAGACAGTAAGCAGGACAGAGGAACCTGAAGAAGTTTGTGTTGCTGCTGTAAGCCTGAGTGGCCCAGGGAAAACAACACAAACAAGCAGCTTGCGCCTCTAAAGTAAAACCTGAGGTCTGAATTCTGGTACTCTGATTTATGTCAGCTCATAAGTTATAGCCCACGCAGTTTGACTGAAGGCAGTGTGATTGCTCGTGAAAACAAGTAGTAAATACAATCCAAATCTGGTCTGAAATTGTTTTTAAGGCAACTTTCAACTCCTGGTTTTTCAGAAGTGTCAGCTTACTTTGTTTGAAAGTACAGATATACTGCTAACCACGACTAGGAGCAAAGCTAGCTATAATTAAATATTCACCTGATTTTCTGTCAAAGTGTTGTCTTACCAGCATGTGTTCATGTTGACTTGTCTTATAATTCAAAAGAGAAAATACCTTCAAGAAGCTTTTTATTTTTTTGTGGTTTCAAGTTGCTTTGCCTCTGTTTTCAGCACTGCTGACACCAGTCTCTCTGTATTGTGTGCTTTCCCTCTTTCTCTGCTCTCTCTCTCTCAATTAGGAATGGGGATCAGCTAGGCCTTGTAAATAATCCAGTAACTATTGGAAAGCATTTCAAAAATCAAAATGAGCAACTAATGAAACTCAGTCTAATTTACAGACATTCTGAAACATTTTTAATTAGCTCTTCTTTAATTAATATTCCCTCCTATTAATTTTCTACTGTGTGACTGAACTATCTTTATAAAATGAGATCCTAGAATTTGCTAACCCTTCTGTTTAAGCTGAAAAGCACAGTCGCATTTCTTACTTTTCTTTTTGCTAATACTGTAATTTCTTTCTCCAATACGAAGCAATGATGCCACCATCCCCAAACAGCTGCAACTCTTGTGTACAATTCACACCCATAAAAGTGTAATCTGAAACAAACTTATCTTTCATAGACACTTTGAAAATACTGAATCAGGGAGAAGAGAGAAACTCTTCAAGTTTTGAGCCCCTAGCTGCTTGCTCGTAGAAATGTCCTAAACCAGTACTAAGACCTAGTGCTGATTCGGACTGGGGGACGGGATCAAGTCTTGATGCAACTGCCTCCTGGATATGTCTAACAGATGAAGGGCTTCGAACAGTTCATATTAACTCCCAGGCAGAGTCCAAAAGCGTTTCTTTTATCAGCAAACCCCTCAGCTTTCTTGATGAACTGTCGTAACAAACTTCGCTTCTGTACATCTCTTTTTATAGGTGCTTGTGATTTGGGGGAAAAGCTCAGGAACATTCAAAATGCTGGCTTGACCTTTATTCTTCTCTCAAGCTAAGAATGTTTCAATGAGTAAGATTTCAAAATCTGAATGAGATTTCAAATGACTCTTTGAGTGCCCAAAGCAAAATCATCACCACAGGGAAAAGACTTGTTTGAAATAAATGCCAAAGGAGAGAGAACTTTTGTAGTCTGCCCTTAGTAGGTACAGGCCTGGGGGACATAGGATAAGCATAGGAAATGATAATATTCTAGATCTCTTTTGGTCTCATTAATTATCACATCTGTACTTATCCTTGTACCATCTTCCTTCCTTCCTTCCTTCCTTCCTTCCTTCCTTCCTTCCTTCCGTTACTCAAGATTTTTGCCTTGATTCATTTCTCCTACGTGATTCATGGCCATTAACTCCTTGTTCCACTTTGTTTATTCAACAGGTTGTAATGAGAATGAGGCAGATCACCTGGACAGAGACCAGCAGCCTTATCCCCCATCCCAGAAAACAAAGCGCATGCGTACCTCCTTCAAACACCACCAGCTCCGTACCATGAAGTCCTACTTTGCTATCAACCACAACCCAGATGCCAAGGACCTCAAGCAGCTTGCCCAGAAAACAGGCCTGACCAAGAGAGTTCTGCAGGTAAGAGGCCACATCACAGGCTTGACAGAATTTTCCCCTGCTAGTCAATAGCCTTTCCCTTTTGTATAACTATAGCAATATAAATAGAAATGCTTTTGCTGGGTGTGTCCCTAGTGGGTGTGCAGAGGGGTATGCTATTACGTGGCAGAAGTGCCAAATGTGTGCCTTACTGCCCCAAGGCAGCCAAACACCAAACTCTGGTTTATGATTAGCTGCATCCTCACCACGAACAAAATGTCTTCAGAGTCCACCCACCTAGCAGATACCCTGGGGTTGGTGGTTTCTCTGTGGTGACTGCACTAAGGGTAGAGGTGGCAAATCTACTGATTTTATGGGTGAAGCCTTTGGGCTCCCCTGAAGGAGTCAATGTGGCCCCTCAGTAAACAGATCCCCGATGTGTTTGAAGCAAGCTTTGACCAATATGATCCTCCAGGACCACCTGGCTCCCCTCTCAATGCTTGTTAGACAACTGTTTTCCTTAAGGGCCTGCATAGTCAAAAGGCACTTCCCTGTGAAGGACAGCCTAGCAAATTATGTTAAAAATCCCTATATGGTCTGTGATAGCTCAGCAAAGTTAAAATGAGGTGTGTATTACATGCAGAGTGCCAAAGAAGGGCAGCGAGTGAGGTAGAAGGAGAATCTATTAGAGGCAATTCCTTGTCCGTGTTACATGTCACCTCAAGCACTGCCAGTGAACCTTACAGAACAGAAAGACTAGATGACCCATATCAACAATCTGTAAGGCAGGGATGGTGTAATTACCCCTCCTTCCTCTTCAGCCTTTTCAAATAATCAAGGCAAGCTTTCAGCCTTGGCAAAAATCTGCTCACTCACCCTTTGCCTCAATCTTTATGTGTCTTGACCCCAAAGCTACCCAACCCGAGAAAGACTACGTGGCCATCAAGAGAGCTGCTCTCTTTGGCTAAGTGAGCGAGCAGATTTTTCTCAAGGCTATTCTCTGAGGGTTGTAAGCACCTGTAGCACTGGGCCTGTTCACAGAGAGTCAGTACCGCCAGTAGCAAGAAAAGCTATAGAATGACTTAGGTGATGTGCCACACAAAATCAAACATCAAAAATGAATTTAAAAAGCAAGAACAAAGACAAAAATAAGCAAAGCAAAACAAGCATCGGTAAAGAAATCCGTTGGGATTGGTTTGCAGGTTTGGTTTCAAAACGCAAGAGCCAAATTCAGAAGGAACCTTTTGCGGCAGGAGAATGGGGGTGTCGATAAAGCTGACGGCACCTCGCTCCCGGCTCCGCCCTCAGCAGACAGCGGCGCACTCACTCCACCCGGCACTGCGACCACTTTAACAGACCTGACCAATCCCACTATCACTGTAGTGACATCAGTGACCTCTAACTTGGACAGCCACGAATCCGGGAGCCCCTCACAAACTACCTTAACGAACCTTTTCTAACAGTTCATTTTTTTTTTTTAAATTCTTACTCTTCATTATTATTATTATTATTATAATTATTATAATTATTATTATTATTTTCAAGCCTTTAAAAAAATAATTATTATTATTATTTTCAAGCCTTTAAAAAAAAAAAACAAAAACAAATCCACAAAATATTTGGGAAAATAAACAGCTTGATGTGTAGCATCTGCAGCCACCTGGCAAATGAGTTTGAAGTAATATGTTGCTATAATATACGAACATTTATTGTTGGTAAATTGTACTCAAATTCTTTAAATTTATCAAATGACTGAAGAGAAGGTGACGAATCATTCTAATAAGTGCCTCTTAAAATTGTATGTTACTTATTTCCAGAACCTTGAAAAAATTGATTGTTACCCCCCTGCAAAAAAAGAAGATTCTATTCCTCTCTGATAACCAGATAAAAACCATTTTAATTATAGCCAAAAGAATGCTGCTTCAGGATTGTATGTTCACTTCCAGCATTTAAGAGCCCCAAATTTAATTTTATTTTCATGATGCATCCAAAAGTTTTGTACTATTTATTTTTTAAATGTTGAAAAATAAATACAAAATGAAATAAACTAATCATGGGAACAGCCAGACTGGAAGTACCAGTGCTCTTTCCTAGCGCAGTAGTCACAAGCCTGCTCCTCCCTTAGCGCTGGGGAGTCTCACTGGGATAGCTAAACGCTCCTCTGCCAGTTCTGCACCCAGCTGGGATGTCCTTGGCCACCACTGAAAGCCATGCCTGGATGGAGGACTTGGAGAGAGACCCAGTGATGGGAGCACGTGTGGGTGAGGATGGTATGACCAGCCCGTTGGTCTCCAAATTTGTGCCCCACATTAAGGAGGCAAGATCTGGAAAAAACCCTCCAGAGTGAGCTCACTCCTATAAGGATGTCTTTAAAGTAACAATAGCAGAGTAACAATGCAAGCAGAGTCCTACTGATCTGAAATGTTGCCTAGGGAGGGGTTTTAATTCTTGTCTGTCAAGCAGCTCTGAATTTTTGGAATTAAAAAAGATTAAAATTGCAGTTGGCTACATGGCTTAGATGCCGTACCTTCAAAGCAAACAGGAGTCTGCCCAGTTACTTTAGTGAGCACAAAAATAATTTTCAAGAAGTTGTATGCATGTGTACTACTCAAATCAACTTTTGATAAATCCTACATTTTTTTTTTCGGGGAAAATGGAAATAAGCAAAATATAATTTATTAAGGTGTTTAAGGAAAAAAAATTCAGTACAATTTATTCATTACTACTTTGAATTTTCTTTAGATGTTTCCTGAGATTGTATCAGACACTTTGTTTAACACAGGAACTTAAAATCTTTAGTTCATTAATATCTCTAACATATACTTTAACTTTTTAAACTCTGTATAAAAGAAAAAAATGTTAGCAAAAATCATACAAAACCAGGAATTGGCAGTGAATAACTTCAAAGCCGATAAACTCAGAAGCCTTGTGGATGCTGATCTGAATACATTTCTTAGTTTACAATAGTGATCCTTCGTTTTTTAGTTTTATTTAAGCTAAAAGTCTGAATGGTCTGGGCAGTGGTGAATGTTCATTTGTATCCTTTTATTGTAGTTGAACACCAATTAGATTGTGGAGAGTCTCAGAAACAAAAACGAACAAAAACCAGTCAAGATCTATGTCTTGCTTTTAGTGGATTGTTAAGAATAACTTTGCACATATACCCCACTTTTTAGACACCATCAAATCTCTTTTTGGTGGTCAAAGTGGCTATTTAATATATTTTAAAGGTGTCCTTTTTGGCTGTATAAATGTGTGGTTACATATTGACAGTTCACTGCCCACATTAAAGTGCATTATTGTAATTTTTGCTCAGGGTTTTTAGAAAATTAGCACAGAAAAGTAGCTTATTTTTAAAAAAGATGACGGAAGAGATGTTAACACTGTAATAGAAGAAAGGTGTGTTTGCCATTATATATTTAGCAAGTATGGTTATCATCTTCTACGGATATTGAATCTTGACTTTTCCTATTTCTATTACCTTATGGGCATTTACCACTAACCAGACCAAAAGACCTTGGTAAGGCTGAGATCTTTATTAATACACTTTTACAGGTAAAAATATTGATACTTATAAATTTTGTTCTTTGACAGAACAATATATGGTACTAGAGATCTACTTTATTAAGTAGACTAATTAAAACTCAGTTCTACTATGTGCCTTATGATATACCTTGGGAGTAAGTTTGTGAAAAATCAGGATATATGTGTTGTTTGTTAAATTAACTGTTTTAAGCCCTTTTGACACCTCACTAGTTTTGTACTGTTTTACCTCTTATTTCTGAAACTCTTTTTATGGTGTATCCTGTTAGAGGGGACAAACATGTCATAGAAAGCAGTTGTGCACTCTTTCAGATATAGTTGATAAATCCAATAATCTTATATATTGAGCTTCGTGTTTATAGTACAGTAAGTGGTCTAGCAAAATTGTCCATGTTTCTTTGTTTATTGATAAATGCATTGTATAGAAACTATTTCCCCTAAATATTTATGGACCAAACAATTGTGATATATCCTATTAAATTTGTGTGAATAAACCATTTTGAATCTAAGGAGTTTTATTTCCCATCAGTTTTTTGTTGTTTGGTTATTTTTTTTTTGGGTTGGGCTTTTTTTGTTTTGTTTTGTTCTTTTTTAAAATTTAAGGTCTACATGTACCCGTGTGTCTCTTTGCTTTTACAGTACCTATGAACAATTGGTATTAAACACAGAAACACGGCCTTTTAAATATTTTAAAGTACAGTTCCTTTTTAGGTTTTCAATTTCTTCATATTCAATGTATGTGCTACTGCTGGTGCAATTTAGATTTTAGCCTTTTAACCTCCTTTTTTGAACATTCAAAGTAATGCCCCACTGATTTGATACTGAAACCCTGTCTTAGCCCTCTAAAAGAGCCAGAAAACTAGGAGCTAAAGTAATTGCATGACAAATATAACCTAAATAGTATGATGAAATGAATCAAGATTTAATGCTAGGTATATTGAGCACAAAATAGAATTGCAGACCCCGAAAAGCCAGGTTGCTCTGTAGTTTAATAAATTGTCACTATGATTTCTTTCAGGGAGAACAAATCATGGGGCATTACAGCCAAACATCCCGACGTTTGAAAATTCCCTAAAGTATTAAAAGAAGGGGAAAAGTTTGATCGGAAATCCACTGCAGTGAAGACAAAGACAATATTAGGTTATGATAATCATACATTTAAAAATCTATTGAGCCAAAAAATAAAAATAAAAGACTCGATGTAATTTCCTGAATGTTAACAAAGCATACGTTATTTTATGGTGTCTAATTAACAGAACTGAAGGCTTCAACAAATTGTGTGGTATCAAAAACAAATTTAGAGAACTTATGTATAAAACCAGAGCAACCTGGCAGCAATCTACCCAGCCCATATTTGAAGAAACCTTTTCTTTTTTTAAAAAAAATCACATTTGTCAAGCACAAGTACTTGTAAAATAAAATCTGAGTGCATTCATTCCACTTGCTTGCTAATGTGTACTAGTCATATCTGTTAAATGGATTTTTGTAAATTCAAGGAGAACTTTTCACTCATCCGAGATCATAGGAATCAAAACCCAGTAATTTTAGTACTATTGTTTCCGAATTAATTTTTTTTAAAATGAGACAACTCTGCATGCACTTTTCCATCTGTCACATATAGTGTACATTTCTGTATGATGAATTTCTCTTTGATGTTTCTTGTATAATACCTTTCATTAATAAACATTTTATTTGATGCAAACATAGTTAACTTTATGTAAACACATAGCTAATCGTTCCAACTAATTTAAAGTTTTCTTTTGAAAGGAAGCCGTACAGTGCAGTTCCAATATGCTATATATATATATCTAAAATTAAAAAGAATGAGGTAGCAATATTATTGCACAGTGTAAAATTTTTTCCTTTGGTGTTTATTTTTTAATTTTTTAACTTCTTGTATAAAACTGACTTGTTTTAAAAAGAAATTCCCATCAGCATCAATAATAAAACAATCCCCAAATTCTTCATCAATATAAGAAAACAAGCAGTATGAGCAGTAGAGTGTGTACTTTACACAGTGACTTTAGAGTACAAGGATATAATTTGTGGGTCCCTGAGCTGTTTACATGGTCACTATGCAATGAGCAAGTTTGCTACATAAAGTTGGTCCCAAGATTCCCAGTCCAAGTCACAGATGATTTTTACAAGACAACAAGCAAGTGTAACAATAACCGATTCTTAGTAATGAGGTTTTGTAACTGTTAAGCAACTATTTGCAGAAAGATTTTTTAAAATATATTCCTATTTAGCTGTATAGCCAAAGCATATGTTAAACAAATTAACATATAAAAGACTTGCCAGAAAATCTTTCATTAAGATGACATTTTTATTATATACTAATGAATCTTATGTAAACAATGTAACTTTTATGAATGATGGACATTAAATATTTCACTTACGTGTATCCTCAGCATTTTGCATGTTTTCTTAAACCTTTCCAGTTTCAGAATTCTAGAAAGAAAACCATACAACTATTAACAACATAGCACAAAGTTATGTACAGGTTACTGCAGCAATCTCTGGAAACCGGTAACTAAGAGTGTTCTAATGGCAATAAAAAGTTATCATTTATTGGTGGTAATTATGGGAAGGATTGTTTAAACAACAGTTTTATAGTATATTGTAAAGTTCTATTGAAAAAGGTTAGTGTGCTTGGTGGACTTAATTCGAATCAGCTTCATCAGAATTTTAAGTATATTGTGAAATTCTTAAGCTGAGCCTTATGTGCATTTATTACTGCAGAAAGTAAGTAAATGTAGGAAAGCAATTATTTGTGTCACAGCCACAGTGTGGTTTCCTCCTGTTGTCCTTAAGAAAATATTACAACCATTAATTATTCCAATCAGTAAAGAACTTGGTGGTGCTTAGGACCAAGAAAAAATCTATGCATTATAATTTTTCTTTTGTAAATCACTGCATTCTTCAATAAGTTGGATTTCTTCTCCCTCTGATTTAATATTTAACAGAGATATTTCTAGTCTTGTCCAAGTGCTGCATTTTTAACTTCATTTAAATTAGAAAAATAAATTAATTAAATAATCTTGGTGAAATACTGGCAAAATCTAAAATAAAACCAGGACACTTTTATTCCTCTGTGTCTGATTAGAGACATGAAGATTTGTCTTAACAAGACTTAACTTTGTTTGGAAACAGTCCTGCGCAGTGCTTTGACTGACCAGACAAGTGGCATTAGACAATCCAAATTTTTTAAAGATACAGAACTGTCTCCTGCGCTAAGAAAGCAAACATGTTGAAAGGGCAGCATTATCTGAGAAAGAAAAAAAGGAAACATTTCAGACAAGGCTTGAGACAATGCAAGACAAAGGTAGGTTTTCAGTACTGTTGTGAGTGAGAAATGTGTTGGGGGTCTTCCTAGTGGATACATATCCATGTCTAGACACAGCACTTCTTTGCTGTCCTGGTCTTGAAAAAGAAACTGTACAGTCCTAGAACATCTCCCTCAGAATTATTCCCCAGAGAAATGGCTCACAGGACCAGGTCAAGTGACAGAAGGATGACACCCCAGCCCACTGCAATTGGTGAAATATTCTCTCTCCGATTCCGTGGGCTTTGAGCCAGGAGCTGAACGAACAAGGAGATTAAATTACACTCTTGTCTCTAAAGAAAGCATAACCTTCAGAATGAGACAGAATATATGGGACAGCGATGCCGCTCTGTGCTGTGGACTTCATCCTTCAGCGCTGCTAATCCAAGCACCTGGCACATGCATTAAATTGACTTCAAAATATTTCTTCCTCCTTCAGCCAAATGCAGGACACAAATTATACTACTGGAATTTCCAGAAGCTACTACAGTGTCAGAGATTTTATTCAGTTATTCTGCAATGTTGAACAATTTTTTTGCGCTTCTCACTTGACACAGACTTATCTCGACACATACCTATACACATATCCTTGTCTTGCCTTCAGATAACCAGTACTTTCATATTTATTTAAGTCATTCAAACCTACAGGAAGCAATTCTCCGTGCTTCCACGTTCTAGCAAAGACAGTTGTCATAATTTTTGTTCTGATGCTTCTTTACCGTAAAACATTTTTCTCGAGTAGGTTTTATGTTAGAAGTTTGTACATTTGTGTGGTCTATTTTTTTTTTTTTTAATTTTCATAGCTTTGGACAACAAAAAAAAACCCCATAGCAGTAGTGCTTGATGCATCTAAGTGTACAGATTATTTTTCCAGCTTTTCTTGCAATATCTAGAAAAACAAATCTATGGTAATCACTGAATTCCTGGCTTGCATATTACTGTAAGGTGTTCCCCTCTGCAGATTGATTTTATCACAATAAACTATATAAAATACAGACAATTCTAATTTTAACCGATATGATTAATATTAGAAAGACAGGGTTTTTTAGCTATACTCATTTCTGGCTCAAGTGTGCCTCTGTTTTTGGAAATGGGATTGTGAAAAAGCATCCTTTGAAATTTCTGGTGTTTGCTACTTCTAGGAACAGAGGGCTAGACTGAAAGTCAGCTCTAGCTTGACAAAAATCAGTGTTGTTTTCTAGTTTGCTCTCTTTTCAAATTAGGCTTTAACAGAGAATAAAATTACAGTTAACTATTTTATTGCAAGATAAAAGTTGTATATGCTTCCCTTTTGCACCTCAGTTGCACACTTCAGAATGGATTTTTTGAGGCAGAACAGGTACATAGCATTTTGAATTTGTGAGAATGCTGCCTATAGCAAGTAAATAATAAGGGAAAGAACAAGCTAAGCAATGGTTATCAAGTTGCAAGTACAAGCAGTCACTGGGAGAGATGTAGGTTTTTTTATTTAACATCCTATGAATTCTTGCTTCACCATTTTCTTTGAGGAATTTGGACCTTCCACGGAGTAAATGATCAAGCAGCTTGCTTTACCACATGCACCTTGATCCCAGAACTGAGATGCAATAGAGAACAACACGTAACAAGAATTTTTCAGGAATTATTATCTAGCAAAATAAAAACTTGTTGCCCAATGTCCTAAAACCAGTAAAATCAAATGCAACCTCAGGAAAGCTGAAAGCACTGATTACTACTACATCTTAGCTAGAGAGACATGCAGGCTCATGATTCCTGTTTAGTTCCTAGATGATAATTACCTTTACCAAACAGATACATGTGCCATTACAATAAGGAATCATGCATGTAATGTCAGTAGGGAGAGCTGAGATCTGTTTAGAAATTCACCGACCTGGCACCCTGGAGGGTGAGTATTTTTATGTGCCAAGAAACTTGCATTGTTACTGCCCGGGCTGCAGCCACAATTGTTAGACAACACTTCTCATTTTCTTTTCTGGCTGTCCAGCAGAATATTTTTTACTTTATAAGAAAGAGTGGGCTACAGAAAAGAAAGTTAAATGGACACTGGAAAGTACATGAATGGGACTGTGTGCCTTTTATGTCTCTGCTCGCCCATTTGATACAAAATTCTGTGGCTTTGAGGCTCTGTTAGTCCCACAATGATACTATTGCTTTCTTTCTGCTTTATAATTTGAAGATGCCTTGTTTCTTATATATGAAGTTACATAGACAAGCTGTAACAACATTAGCTGACTTAATCACCCACCCCATATGTCAAAACATTTCTTAATAATCAAACCCTTGGACAGATATGGGGTTTTTTAAATCTGGTTGGGATAAATTAAGAAGTTAGTTCATTATGATCTATTGGAAATAGTTTACCTGTCCAGAATCGTACTGCACATACAGTAATGTTAGAATTGACTGAAATGAATCCATTTCTGCTCTTTTTAACCTGTAACAGAGCACTAACATGACAGTAACTATATAATAGTCAGTGGTTCAAAACACTAATTGTAACTACTTCTGTTTTTGGGGCTGGATCAAAATTGAGAAGCTCTTCAAGTCACAATTTACCTCTAAAATAGTACCATTACAAGATGATACAATTTGTAGTACTCAGACCTTTTTAAAACAACATCCAGATTCGGAGACCTTTTTATCTCCTTGTATCTCCTTTTATCTCCAACAAATTAAAACTGGTGAGCTTAAAAGCATGTTTGTGTTCTTGAACCTATTCACACTGTCTGAATTAATAATATTTCCAACATGGACTGCTGAATTCTGGTGAAATCTGGACCTTTTTGATTAAATTTTCTTGATTTCTTAATTTGGATCTGCTGAAACAAAACCTCGGTTTTATAATAGCCTACTGCACTTTCTGGTCTTTAGAGAAACAAAAAAGTGAAGTAATGAATAGCATCAGTAAAGAAACAATTTTACGGAAATAAGAGTTTTAAAATGTGTGGGCTTGTTTTCTTTATTTCCTATGGTAAGTAAGAGGTATACCCATTTTTTTGGGATCGGGCCCTCCAATAACGAGTTTCCAAAAGCCTCTCTTTCGAAATTCTCTGAAGAATTTTGCCATTAGATTAAATAACACTTCATTACAAAAATCTCTTACTTTGAGTAAGCTGAATGCTCAGAATCCTCCGAGTCATTTTACTCTTTTTTTCCCTCCCATGCTCTGGAACAGCTGTGTGTGCTGTGTCCCATGTGAGCACAGTCCATGCAGGATTGCTCTGGCAGCTCCATCAGCCCTGCCCGTGCTGGGGGTGAAATCCTGCTCTGCTATCCTCAGTCCTAGGGCTGAGCACACCCAGCTGATCCTGTCAAACACTTTTATCCTTCCATTCATGCTTGGCCTCAGGGGTGTGCAGGACCCTGCTGGGCCGAGGGCAGCACCCCTGTCCCCTCAGGCCTGGGCCTGCTGCCAGGGAATTCTGCACGGCCTGCCTCTGTCCCAGGCTGCCCACGGGCCCAGCTGCCTTTTGGTAAGAAAGGAACACCCCATGATTTGGTCAGGGATGGCTTTTTGAATCGTGGAATAGTCTGGATTGGGAGGGACTTGAGAGTTCCTCCCTCCCTGTGCCCAGCCATGGACACCTTCCACTAGGCCAGGCTGCTCAAAGCCTGTCCGGCCTGGCCCTCACTCACCTTAACACCAACGGCAGCAGAACCTGACAGCAAAAACTCATTTCAGCTCCTCTGTCTAACCCAGCTTTCATCCATATGCTGTGACCCTGGTAGTGAAAACATTTATGCTTGTCTTTAATTTCCTTGTCCTGTGTGATACCTCTGAAATGTATTTAAATGGGATTATTTGCAGTACTGGATTTAACTAGAGGTATGAAATTAGAGTTTAGTGCATAATTTATACCAACTCTGTTTCCTTCTTAATGGTTTAAAAGATTTTCAGCTATGTTAGTAGAATATCAGTGAAATTTCCCCACGACTTCTGAATTTTGCCTTGTTTGTGGTCAGTTTCTTACATTTGCTTCAGAATTAGCATCAGAAGGAATAGAAGCAGTTGGATTAATGGTCAAGAATACAAATGGTCAAAGGATGAAACTATAATTTGAGTGTTTTGCAAATATGTCACTGCCATATATGAAATGTGTTCTGCACATATGTTATTAGTTTCCTGGCTGGCATGGAATGAAAAGGCCTACTTCTGGTATTTCAGGTTACAACAGATGTTATTTCTTCTGTGCTTCCAAATTATGATACTTAATATTCAGCACAACTTTAAAGTAGCTATATGAGAGGCAGAGATAGCAATAAAGCACGCCCAGATTTTGGGGTTTACTGCCATTGCATAAATACAAAGCACCAGGGTTTTTAGTTTGTGTTTGAATCATGAATCATGAAAGGGATAAGCAAGAACCAGCTTTCAGAAAGCTGTAGAAAAAAAAAAGCTTTGAGCTTTTCCTTTTTGTAGAAACGAAAGTTTGAGTCCTCTACAAACTTAAGTCTGCCCCAAATCCAGGGTGAGCTTTGATCCCCTTTTATTAAGGTTCAAAATGGGGAACAGAAGTAGTAGGCTGAACAGGTAAATGTATCTGTGTGTTCCACACAAGGAAGTGCTATATGCTGGATATTTAAATGCAAACAACAACATGTGATGAGCTGAAAGGTTAATGGCTCAGCTCCTTAGAAGACAGTGTTGTCCACTGTGTAAATTCTTCAGTGGTGAATGTCAGCTCACTGTGACCTGGCATGCACCTGGGCCACTCCTGTCTTCAGCTGGGTTAGAAGTTATAACACTTGAGCAACTTTCAAGAAGAGCAGACCTGTAGGCTCCAAACTGCAGCCTCTGTGATCCTCACTCATGCACCCTGATTTTGCACTGCACCTTGTTTGAAAGGGAAATAGGATCATAGGTGAGAATTTGCCACTACACCCGTGATAGAATCCATCAATGTCATTTGTAGCTGCCCTCAAGTTCAGCAGCCTGTCGAAGGGAGTGCAGCAGGCATTAACCTGGTGTTTGTCTGATGCCCTTAACAGCAAGGAGTGGTGGCTGGGGGATGTGGGCACTGCTGTGCTGCTGCTGCAATGCATTTATTATCATTAATGTAATACTACTAGTGAAAGTGAAATCCAGTGTAGAGTAATGGGAAAAAGCAAGTCAAAATTTCTTAAAAATGCTTGATATGGTGACAAATGTAACACATGTAAAACATAATAATTACACTATTACATGTTTTGTTACTTGTGAATAGATATTGCACTCTTGTTTTCTAAGGGACTTGTTTACATGACCAGAATATGCATTATGTGGACTTTGCAGTAAATAAGGGTGGGAGGCTGATACACAGGTATGACCTGTACACCCTGTCTAATAGCATCTTCTTCACTCAGTGATGTTCTAATGAGTTTTGGAACACCTTTTCTTAGTTTATTTTTGTCTGTAGTTGTACAATTTCAGTGAAGTTTTGCCCAAATTCACACTGGAATTGTGCACAGGATCAAAGTCTGTGGTGTAATTAAACCAATCCCACTCAGAAGAATTCAATCTCTTTTCTGAAAGCTACTTCTTATATATACAAAATGAGCTTGCTTGTATGTGCTCACGTCATCTGTTTCCCATTATCCTTCCTTGAGACCTGTATATAAGGAAACATTAAGTAAAATATTTTTATTAGACACTTTTAAAGTACATAAGAAAATGGAGAAAGTACTGAGCATGTAGGGGCAGTAGGTTAAGTGAGCTCGCTGTACCCAAGACAGCTTTTGCTATCTTGGATGGTGAGACTGTGAGGCTACACAGTTTCAGATTTTTTCAGCAAGGGCTGCAGCCAGCTCCATGGTAATAGGTTAAACTTGGATTTTGTAACCAAAGAAGACAGATTCAGTCTGGAGCCTGAACATTGCACCCTGTGACTGTCAGTTATTCTCTGAAGGTTTGCTTTCTCTACAAGTCTTTCTGAAGACACTGTTGATCACTGTATCTAGAAAACGACTGTGCAAATATGGGCTAGTGTCTGTGCAAAAATGCTACTTCATGGCTGGTGTTAAAATAGTAGTGTTGGCATGGGATTCTGCTTGGATTTTTAGACTTATCTTCATCATAATGCTACAACTTGGGCTTTTTGGACATAGCAAACCTATTGTTGCTCATGTTCCTATGCAATTGCTTGAAAATGCTGGTGTTTGGAGCAACTGTAATGGCATTTTGTGCTCTTATGGGTATTTCACAGTTCTATAAATATGGCTAGATGCAAATTTTTCTGTGCTCTATTAGGAGGGGTCCTCATTTTTAATGCTGGTGGGATTTTTGGATGTAGCAGAAATACTGTAGCTTTCCGTACCCTAATTTTCAGAAATACCTGTCTTGGATTGCCATGTGAAAAATAAATCCAACTGGCTGAAGTCTGGCTGAATTGCAGGAGACCAGAGGGTAAGAAATATCATAGTGGAGAATGCAGGTAGTTAGGATGGTGCACCATCATCTATACTTGTTAATTAAACAATCATAGCTACAGGTGACATTAGAACTTTACCTGATTATCAGCAACAACGCATTTACAAGTAAGAATTATGCCTTTAAAAAGCATTTAAAAAATGGTGAAATTGTTTTAACAGATGTGCTGCCACACTGGCAGCTAAGCTGCTGCTCCCTGTGGTTTTGTACTTTATACACCTTCCTCTAAAATATGGCCAAAGGCCTTTCCTTACAGCTGATTAGTATCTCCAGAGTTCTCCATTCACTTAGGGGCTATCTCTCAGTAAGTGCTGGCAATACCTCATATTTTTTTCTCTATTCTGTTTTGGTCCAACTGTACAGACCAAACAGGAAGAACAAAATTTAAATGATCCAGGTTTCAATTAATTCTGTTTCTTTCCAAGGATCTAATCTTGTAAAGTAGCAGATAAATTTCTGCAAAAGCCAACATTACTCAGTACTCTTTTTATTTTTGGTTTCTTTTTCCCAAACACAGGATAGGAAATCTACTAAATTGTCAGCTAATATCTAGTCAGCATGTTATTTTATAAAAGCTGTGCGTTATGGTTTTAAGTCTTTCAGGGGACAAAAAGAATCTGATGTCTGTCTTCTGCTTTTAAATGCAAATTTCATAGAGAATTTGAACTTAGAGGAAAATAGAGGTTCTATCTCTGTTAGTCTTCAGGCAGCAGCATTAGACTACTAATAATTGTGGTGGCACAGGAAAGCTTTTATAGCAGTTATTTCACATAACTGAAGGAGTTCAACTGAGCATACAACTACCCTTCATTAGCACCTTTTTAATTATTTCAGTGCCTGTAGGTCAGCATATTTTGCATTGCTCCATTAGAGGTGATGGGCACATATTGTAGACAATGGTCTGCGGCTTTATAAACAAATAAAACAATTTCAGTTCTTTATCAGCCTGTTGTAAATAGGCAACACAGCACAGTAGACCAGAAGAAAAAAACTCCTTCTCCCATTTCTTCATCCCTGAGAACTAAAGCCTCTCTGCCACTAGAGGGTGAGACAACTACAAACCAAACACTTAAGCCTTAGTCTTCCCTATAGAAGGTACAAATACAGAAAGTTAACATGCAGGGAGGACCTTGAGTATTCATATTGAGGACAGAAGGGAGCATACCATGGGCACAGCCCACAATCTTATACTCAAATCCAGAGTTATGAAGAAATGTGGGAAGAGTTTGTGATAATTAACAACAGTGGAACAAAACTCACTATCTAAACAATAGATTTTTGGGCCTTGGGGAGGCATAGTTATAAAAATAGGTTCTGATCTTCATATGAGTACCAAACCAACAAAGAACTATTTTTGGCTTAAAATTAATTCCTTTTAGTAAAAAAACTGAAAAAAGGTATAGCTGCATGCCTGCTTTTGATCTATACTATCTATACTGAAGATTTTATTTGCTTTCTTGTAGCTTTTTAGCTTTTCTAGTATTTCTTTCTTTTTACTACAAGACAGCTTGATGCAGTTGCCGTGGTGTATCTTTCAGAAATGCAGAGAAATTGTTTGTGTAGTTCAGTGTGGCTCTGCCCCTAGTCCTGGCAAAAAGCACTAATTCCTACTAACATGCCCAATGTTTCTTGACTAAATGTTTTACAAATAAGTCATGTTTTGATGCTTGCAGAGTCTCTTAGAAGATTGTTTTTTCTGAAGACTTCTTTAAGTCACAGAGAAAAGATGCCATTTACATTTCAATTTTAAAAAGCTACTCTTAAATCAGGGATTTAACAAATCAATACACTGTTTCTTCAGGAACAATATTTCCCAATTCAAAACAAAAATCAAGTCCCACAGGGAACTGTAACATCAAGTAATTTTTTTCTTTTTTGATCTCGCAAAGCTCTCTGAAGAATTCTGTCATTAAATATGTTTTGACAATGCCTGCTGCCTTGTTACTCTGTTGTTCCTTCAGCAGTCTGAAGGTCCAAATTCATCTTTCCTTTTTTCCTGAAGACTTTGATATTGAGTTTGTAAAAATACTAAAGGGCATGTATAGGGTCAGAAGAAAGAAAACTATGTGTCACTAAGTGGTAGCAGAAGAAGAGGAAAAAGAGAAGAAAACATTAACCATCATAAACAGTTATACACTATTGCCTGAGAGAACTTTAGTAACTTGTTCAACTTCTGTGAAAGACAATTGTGGCAGGAATTAGAGTGAAATTTTGAGATTCAACTCTAGTTAGGAAAGGGCTACATTAATCTTTGTTTAGGGAATTACAGTTTTCTGCTATAGAGTGATCAGAATTTTGTTGAAAGCTCTTTGTATTTATCAACATAATTTTCATTTTAGGGAAACTAACATTTGAGTTTGCAGTTACATGCAGGATTTTACATTTTCTGGCCTGAAAACTCTTCATGCTCAGGCTTAGCTGCATACCCAGCTTTTGCTGTCTTCTTACTTAAAGCATAGAAGAAATCCTTATTGAACGTTGTTGAAATAAACAGGGTTTAGGAACACATTGGTTTCTATTTAACATTACCTTAATTCTGCTGCTAATGTTGATTTACTTTTGCTTCTTGTATAATATTCACATAACTTTGGGGAAGCTGTGGAATGATTTTGCTTTTTTAAATAAGGTGTTATTAGAGAAATGAATGCTTGCTAGAGGTTTTTTTGTTTGTGTTTTGTTTTTGTTTTTGTTTGTTTGGTTTTTTTTTTTATTTTAACTGAAAGGAAAAAAATGATGACATTCCCTTGTGCTGACATTAAAAATCACTGGCCCCTTTCTATGGGCTCTTTTCTTTTAGTGTCCTAAATACCATTGAAGTAATAGAGCGTTTACAGTTGGAGGCAATGGTTGCTTTCTTCATTTCAGAAGAAGATATTTTGAACTCTATCAAATAATTTTAACCTTCAAGCCTATCCAAAAGCTTTCCTGGGAGGCACGAGTGAAAATGCACAGACCAATCAGTCAGAACATTGTTTTGCTATTCTGAATGGAAAGTATGAAGTGCAGAAAGCACAATAATTCATTTTTTTTTTTATTACAACACTAGCATATTTAGCACAGTTCCTTGTTCTACATCGTCTTCAGCATCTTTCTCCTTGATCATTTCTATAGGATTTGCAGCTATCCAAACAGTTTTAATCAGCATGAACTATCTTTTTCTGGACAATAGAACATAGTTTCTATGGTTGAGGAAACTGGAGATCTGTCCAGCTTTTATCTCTCTCCATTACAGAAACACCATTAGATCTTAGCTACCTGCTAGTTTCTAAGGCTTAGACCTGATGCCAAATTACTAAACTTATTACATTTAACCACACTCTCTACCAGTGTCAAAATACTGTCAGCAGAAAGGCTCTTTCAGTTGAGTCATGATTTGATTTTAAGAAAAAAGCTTGAGGTAAAAAGTCTGGTCCCTGTCTTAGTTTCTAAGGCATTGCTGCCATCTTTCCCTCAAATCTAGATGCCAGAGGTTGGAAAAACCATATCCCTATGACACCTGAAAATGGTTTAGGGGAGGGTTGGTTCTGTTTAACTTGATTAATAGCTGAACAATGATAAAACTACTAGAAACATCTCAGGCGGGCCATGGAGGGCCTGTCAGGATTTGGTAGAAGGTATGAGCTCCCCAAGCCCAGGCCTGACTGAAAGCTCACCTTTTCTACGTGGGGTGGTTGGTGGAACCAGGAGCTTCTGCATTTTTTGCAGTTTCCTTCAGATGAGTAACTCAGTTAAAGCTGGGTTTATGTTTTCTTGTAGCACTTTTGCTGGCGAGCTAAGACAGAAAACAACCACTTAAGCAACATGTTTTCTTTCATTCCATGTCCTTTGCTGTGCAAAGCAGTTCCTCAGGCTCTCTGCAACAGCAGTGCTTGTTGCTTTGGTGCCACTTCAGTGCTCTGGGATTTGGGGAACTTTGCTTGCCCTGTCTAAGCTCCTTCTCTTCTCTGTGTCTGGCTTGGCCCCCAGCTTTAGCTGATGTCACGTTCCTTCCCACAGAAACATGAGTGGGAATGGCAGGTAGCAGCACAGTGCTCATCTACTGCTAATTTCAAATGTGCCTGTCACTTAAAAGCTGAAAATGCTGGTTTGCAAACAGCACCTCCAGACAGGCTACACAGCACTAAGCAAAGAGCCAGAAAAAACCCTCCCATCCACCTTCTGAGACCTTGAAAAGAAGGGTAATTTTATTATACTTGTTTGTTTTAGAGTTTGACAGTATTTTCAGGCCTGAAGAACTCAGTGATAAACATTCAAATTCATCATTCTAACAGTTTTCAACTTTCACAGTAAATTATTTGTTTTAAAGGTTGAACACGTCACATGATAATAGCATCTAACCAGCAGCTATAAAATGTCTAAGGAATCAGAGGAGAGAGAGAAATCTCAGTAAGCAAAAGATAATGACTGGGACAGCAGAGCACAAAAAGTCCAAACAGACACAATGAGGGAAACTCCAAAACCCTTAGATTTTACTTTATATTTTTGGATCATATTGTAACATCACAAAGATCCTGCCTGTCATATAAACTTAATCTGAAACTTTTAGTAAGGCTTTGATTTATGGAAGTGCCAGAAGGAAGTAGATGGTAAGACAGTGGATCAAATTCTGAATAGATGTTTGTATATGATGAACTGGAATTTTAAAATACATTTTTACTCTTTGTTTTTTGTGGTATGACACTAAAGCCCAACAAACAAATTTTTTTTTTGTTCTTGTTCCATTTTTTTCTTCTTTTTCCAGCCACATCCAGCTCCAGGCAGAAGAAAGACTTAAAAAAGATAGTTTATCAGAAGGAAAACTTCTTGGAGAAAAACCCTCCCACTATGAATCTGACACATTTATCAGCTTTTGTGGAGAAGGCATTATTTTAAATTTTAAAAAACACATCAAACTATTGACTGAAATTTCTAGAAAAAATACGCTTAAGGCTGAAAATGCACTTCCTTTATATTGCATACTAAGCCACAATGTCTTAGTAAAGTGTTTTCAAACATGCAGGCACATGCAAAGAACTGCACAGCACCTTGGAGAACCAGCCCTTGTGCAAGACAAACTCAAACTTGAAAATGCAATCATTGCAGACTGTCAAGTTTTATTTCCATATTTTTGTTCACTTTGAGTGGGGGGAAAACCCCTAAATTCTTCATTATGTTGTTAAGATGCTACAGTGTAGGTAGGAAGAGTATATCTACAATACAGACTAAAAGAATGAATCATACTGGTTTTAACACATGATGTATGTTAATGTAGGAGGCCTATTGTTACAGAATATGTGGAATTCTAATGTATCGGCCCTAAGGTCACTGAAATTCCTAATTGTATGCAGCAAGAAAATACTAATAGAGTTAATTGAAATGAAATATTAAATATTGTATACCCAATTGTATTATTTGGAACTGAATAGGCTTTATAAGGTATAACCACACCATCTGAGTGTTTTTGAGTTGCTGCTGTAAACAGATTTTACCTAGTTAGGGCACTGTGGTTGAGATGTTGCTATTCACTAATGCTGTTTGTCGTGCCAGGGACAGCAGTGCTCTGTCACCCTTCATCCCTGTTCCATTCAAGCTTCTTGAGAGATGATCTCTGCACAAACCTGACTCAGCTTACAGAACTCCTAATGTGCAGATGAGCTACCTGTGCTCTTCCCTTTTGATGCAGAGCTTGAGAATTACAAGTAAAAACTCATGGCAGATCATGAGGTCTGGAATCAGTATAATCTTCATAACTCCTAACAACTGGGGAAACCTAAACATAATAAGGATAAAATAGTAACTTCATTTTCATCTATGATTCATTCAATTTGGTAATACCAAATACGGGCATATCTGAGTTCTGTCTTTTGGGGAAAATGTGAACTGAGACAAATTTGTCATTAAAGTAACAATGCTGAAAGTTTTGAAGCAGTCAACATCTGGCAAATAAAGGTGGAAAAATGAAAGGTTTTTTTCAAAATAATTTCATAGAAATGAAGACAAGATTTCTATTTTGGGGCATGGAAGGAGAAAGGGACTTTCAGGCCTCTGATTAGAGAAAGAAAAGTATCATGAAGATGTTGGTAGACTTCCCTTGTATCAAATCTTTCAAATTAATGAAGAAGCCCAAAATACTTAATTTAGGATATAAGAAATGAAATACCTCAAAATAATGAGAGTATTGCTGGCAGCTTTCCACTATGGATTACTGATGTCAAAGTGAATGATTGGGGTATCATGCCAGATTTTAGAAGTGAAAGAAGCATATAATAACAAACAAGTGACAGATAGGAACGGTTAATTTAGGAAAAAGAAGTAAGAAGGAGCAAACTGATGCGTCCTAAAAATGTATAAATACCAAGAAAAGTAATCTGGAGGTAGTTTTAATGGTTCTGTTATTTAATAACTGTACATAAAGGGTTTGGTTAGGACTGTTTTTCTGTGTTAGGTGTCCTGGAATCCTTTTTCAGAAGGTGTAGACAGAGGTCACAGAAGTCATAGCTGAATAGAACAAAATGGGAAGGAATATTAGTAGAGCAATCACCACTTTTAAGTGCTGCAAAGTGTGCCCTGAATCTGTCAGCAGGATTTCTGTTTTGTTTTTCAGAAGTAGTATAGAAAAACAGATCAAACCTAACATTTTTTGTCTGAGTTCCCATCACTCACTAGAGGAAATGACAAACTCATTTTATGTGATTTTTATGGCTATCCCTTCCCCCTTTCCCTCAATTCTGTTTTATTCATTAATTGCAATTCTCGGGTTTTGTTCCAGGCTTTTTAAACTGGATTATCACCTTTTCATTCCAATGTTCTCTCCCAGTTGCCTGTAGTTATCACTACCTTTTTTTAATGGTTGATTTCATAACCTTTTGATCCGCTTTAGTACTCAACTACCTGTACTTTATAACACAATAGTAATTATTTTTCCTTATGAAAAAATTGAGTTTTCTTTTCAAACTTCTGAAAATTTTAAATTTAAATGACATAAACATGCATTAAACTCTATTTATGGCTGCAACTCACAAATACTCAGTTAACTGTAGTACACACAAGGTATTTTCAAGTTTAAAAATTACTTCTTTAAATGTACCAGGGGAGTTTATGCAAGGTTGCAAATAGAAATTTCAAAGACAGAGAATATTTACATGAAGAGTCCCAATTTAAAAAAACCCAAACAAACTAACTGAGAGCCAATGTGGTTACATCAAAGATCCTATTTCTCAGCAGTCACAGTAGATATTTATGTTATTTGTTAAGGTAAATATTCACTTTAACTTAAATGATCCAGGCATACAGTTGTTCATCTGTTACTTTTCTGCTGTGTTTTAGGTCTTAAAAATGTTTTTGGTGAAATGCTCCCAACATTTAGCAGTAAGCTTTCTCCTTGGCCTTTTCCTTTATTTTCGCCATGCTGCAGATGACTGTCTTATGATTTTTGTTTTGTTTTGTTTTGTTTTGTTACTGAAAAAACCTCACTTTACAGTGGTACTGAATAGATTTAAGACCTTCAATAAATCTCAAGGATGTGATTGCTATACCACCGTTGCTCCTACCCTACTAGCATGAGTTTAACTGTGAACTCCCAGGAGAAGAATTAGTGATCAGAAACGTCTGTTTCTAAGTTTTTGCTGTTTAGAATGAATGATGCTTAGTCTTTGGACTAAAGCTTGGTTTAGAGGGTTGGTGTTCGTGCTTCAAAACAATGCTTTCATGGTTAAGCCATATCAAATTGAGAACTAAGCTTTGAACCTGACATAGCACAAATAAATCCTCATGTCAGCACTTGCCGATCACAGTGTACAATTCCAGAAAAATATGAGTGTAATCTATGGAAGATAGAGAAACTTTTCACCAAATAGAAGCTATACCAGCAGCTCCAGGAAATGGCTTTTGAAATATAATTGCACCCAAAGGGGAAGGACACATTCATTGGTAAGTTATGCTTTCCAAAGCCAATGGAGCCAACTCTCAAATAACAGGTGCATTACCTGCCATGGCTTATTGTTAATTTATTATCATAGAACCATGGAAGACCCAGTTAGAAGGGACCTGAAGTATTGTCTGGTCCAGGTGTTTTTGGCAAAAGCCAAGACAAGATGACCCAGCCAAAATCTTTGTTCGGGAGCCCACCACTTCCCTGCAGAGATTATTCTAATGGCTGATTGCTCTCATTGTGAAAAATATTCCTCTTGTGTCCAATTGGAATTGACTCAGCAGTAACTTGTACCTATTTCCCCTTCTTTTTTCCATGTGACTCTGTGTAAAAAGGGAGTCTCCAACTTCTTGTAGTCCTTTAAATACTGGAACATGGTGACACAAGGTCTCTCCTAAACCTTCGTTCTTCAAGGCTCAATAAACACAGGCATCTCAGTGTTTCCTTATGGGAGGCTTCCTAGTCCTTGGATCATCTTTGTTGCCCTTCTCAGGACTCTGCCCAGCCTGTCCCCATCTTTGGTTATAGCTGGGAGCAAAGCTGAACACAGCATCCCAGCTGTGGTCTGGCAAGCACAGAGTATAGTGGGATTGTGCCTTTGTCTCTGCTGTTGATGCCCTTGCTGATGCAACCCAGTATCCTGTTTGCTTTCCTTGCCACAGCAAGGCTTGTCATTCAGGTTAGGAAAGGCAAATCGTCCTGAAAGAATCCACAACTGAATCCTATTTTTTCAGAACACTGGTACTAATTGCAAGAATGGAAGAGAAAAATAAGAGTGGTTTCCGAAGTCTTTAAAAAAGAATTGCCTGGAAGATTTTTGGAAATTAAAATTAGGCAGAAAATACATAAGGCTCAGCTACCTGTTAAAACTTGTCACCTCTTAATTTGACATCTGTTGTTGATCACACTGCAGGACTTGATAATATGTTTGTGATCATGTCACTGCAGTGGAAGAGGCAAAGTTAAATTGTCATGTCTAGTCAAGTAGGGGTCCTGGTCTTTCATGTATATTTGATGATAAACAGTCCCACTGAAGCCTGGCTGGTGTATTGCAGCAGTACCCTTACAGCAAGGTTTGTGATTCTTTGCTGCCTCAGGCATAAGCATCTATATCTCTCAAGTTGTTTTAAACCAAGTAGAATTAAAGTTATACAGACTTTTAACAAATGAGTAGTTTCATCTCTAGTCCTGGTTTTGTCTTAAGGGTTATCATTTTGCATTTTGTTTAGCAACTGAATAAGAGAAGCCATGCTAATAACTGCCAGGTACTGGCAAATAATTACTTGGCATTCAAGTCAAGTAAATATTTTGTGCATTATAAAATTATTTATCAATTAAATTTCAAAGTAGCTTATGATCTGTNATGATAAAACTTAGTAAATGTAATTTAAAATGTACTTTTATGTTCTTTTTGTAACTATCCCCCTGCCATTAATATAGAAGCTACCATATTGCAGTAATGAAACCTGACAAGGTTCCTCAAATCTAAATGCATTCAATGCTAAAGTTCAAGATGAAACCTACTTTAATAAAGGGCTGTAGATATTCAGTTCCTAGTTTCTTTTTGTGAATTCAGGTTTTTTTTGAGGAAAGAGCAAACATATACACCTATTTCAGCTGCATACAATATGCCATTGTCATTTGCCCTTACTGAGCTATGCATATTCATGCTCCCAGCAGTTCAATACGTACTCCTATCATTACCTCTCCAGAGCTCTGCCTTGATTCTATCTCGAGTTTCACTCCTAGCAGCAGGTTTGGAGCTAGAAAACTTTATATAATAAAGATTTTCCTGCTGTATATGTTGCAGTTGTAAATATACCTTTGAAACAATTTTGGAGGTGAAGAAATATTTATCTTATCTATAGCTGTATTTTTTGAAAGACTTGACAAATTATTTCTGAGATATTTTCTATTATTTAATGAAGAAGTTTTTATCCATTTAAAGCCAAGAACCACCTGATTAGGAAAATATGTAGCTGAATTGCTAAGCAGATGAATTACCACAGTTAAATATTCTTTTGGAGAGTCACCAGAAATGCTTCAGAGTCTTCCAAGATCTTGATTCTTAGCTTACTACTTAATTTTCAATCTCAAGAAGGCATGTGAAATTGTCATTAACTTTTACTGTGAAAATGTTTTGCAAAGTGAGAGCTGCACAAATAAGAGTGGTAGTAGCTCCCTCCAAGTGATGACAAGTCCTGAGTAGAGCTGCAGTTTTACTCAAATATTTGAATGATAAATGTCCTGGATTCACAGTCACAGGAATAGCTTGTAAGTGCAAGTAAGGAAAAGTACACTTTTTCAAACCACTTGGCACTGATAACACAGCTAAGAAGCAAACTCTCCAAGCCTGAGTGTCACCTGCATACTCCTTGTGGCCATTTTCTCCAGAGGAACTTCCAGGAAAAGTCAGTCAAGTATTAGTGTGGAAGTGCAGTAAGATACAGAACTTACCTTTCTGATAATGCCATTTATGCAGATTTCTTCCTGTCTGCAGCCTATTCCTGCCCCAGTGCTCCATGGAAATGTTTCAGGTTTGCTCCAAGATGAGCAAAAAGCCACCAGGACAAAGCACTCCATTTCCAACAGCAAGTGATGGTGGACAGCAGTCTTCCTCTCCTTTTATCTTCCCACCCTTTGCCTTGGATTCTTTGACATCTATGCTGATAGCTCTGATTTTCCAGTCTCCTGGGAAAGCCCTTTTCTTTCTCTCCTTCATGGAAAAATGACTCAACAGCTGTATGGAAAAGTCGTGTGGATTTGCTCTGGAAGACCTTGGTTTCCTCTCAGGACATTTCCCATCCACACCACAAGGTGTGAGCAGGCAATTATCCAGCCGTGCTTCTCTGCACCAGCCCTGACAGCCTGGAGATGCTCTGGCTTCCCACGGACCAGTTTGTGGGGAAGGGAAACACCTATTTCATGTGGTGCAGGCCAGGCTGAGCCACTTGCTGGGATCTTGAGAGCATGTGTGTGTTTAAAGTGAGTGTGAATATTTCACAGTAGAGTATGAAAGGTCTACTTTGTGGTCTTTTAAAAGTATTTCTGGCACAGCAAGAAAAGTAAGATGGGAGACAGGCTTTTTGTACGGGATTACTTGGTGCCAGTGCAGAACTTTGTCTTTGCCAAGTTTTTGGTTAAGTTGGAAAGTATATTTCCTTGATTATGATGAGGCGAGACGCTCTTTAAATAGAAAATAAATTTTACTGCCATCTGCAGAGCAATCTGATGAATTAAATGAGGAGTTACAAAACTCTTCTGTTGGGCCCTTTGGAATAAGGCAGTTTGTATGGATTTTTTAAATCCAGAACTTGGTTTTTAAATATGCCTCCTTCAAAATTTATCACAAAATATCTTCTTACATGGTGGCAATCTTGGTTAGATTATGTTACTTTTAGATGTTTTCTCCCAGTTTGTGATAAAATTATTCTGCTGTGTTGCTATGATATTTAAACTCCATATCTCTGTACTTGTAATTTTTTTTGAAGAGTTTGAGACGCTTCAGGTGTTGGCATTCATATATCATCCATCAAATAGAGGAAAAATCACATTTTATCGCCAGAAACCTTGTGTCATACTCAGGTTTAACAAGCAACCTCACGAATTAAAACAAGAGCTTAGGTACACCAGCAGCTATAAACATCTGTTTAAACATGTTAGGGATTATTAGGCAGTACCACAGCCTCGTTAGCTTGAAGTGTGAGCCAGGATTGCAGTCCAAAGCAAGCATAAGAACTGCGATGTAGCAAAAAAGGAGGGAAAACCTCGATTTTTGCAGAGTGAAGATTAATTGGACATATACAATAAGTACACACAAGCTTTTAAACTTTCATTCAAACCTACTCCAGCCATAAAAACACAGCTGTTCAAGCTAACTAAGCGTTATAGGTCTAGACCTGCAAATGGGCACATGAATGGTATTAGAAATTAAAACCTGCAGTAAAAGTCTTTGGGTATGCTTTGTCACATCTATACACAAATCCCATTGGAAATAATGCCAAGTTCAGAGTCAGACTTTGGTTTTCATGATAAATGAACTCCAAAATCATATGATTGAATAAAAATTAGTCTGGGATTCTCAAACTTTCAATATAATGCTGTGGGATTAGGGAACCTGAGAGACAGACGGTGAGAATGATTAGTTTTTTGTGCAGAAAGATACCCAGAAGTGTTTGTTCTTTTTAGAAAAGATAAGAACAAGATATCTATTTCATCCTAGTTCTTCTCCACTATGCTTTATGCTTTAACCATAATTGAAAAAACCTTTGCCAAAGTCTTTTACTTCATCCAAGAAAATCCCACAACTGGTGGTATTATCCTTCTGAAAGTGGCAGGTGTCCTTCCTTTAAATCTTTTCCTCTCTGAACTCCTTGATTTTGTGCTGTCTAAGCCCTTTTCATAAACCAGGGAATCTGTCTTTTTACAACTGTTGCTGTGCAGATGACATGCAGATCCATCTTCTCACTCTTTCATCCTCACACCCATTGCCCTCCATGCAAACCATGGCTTTCACTATTCTGACACAATCTTATGGTTGTTTGGATTTTAGTTCATGTCTAAGATGACTAAACCCCTTAGTGTTTTCATCATGTTGTTCCTTTCCTCCTTTTTATTAACTGTGAACAAAATTAAGCTTTGTCACTTATGCAGTAACTATTTTATCGTCATCTCTTTGTGATCTGCAGATTTAGGTGATAGTCAAATTTTGCAGCGTTTTCCATAACTGAGATTTCTCTTTTTCAATTTATTCACACAACTAGAACATACAATTAAAATATTCAATTGTGTCAATATCTTTTTCAGTTCTGTTGTGTTTATGTCTGCTCAATGCGCTGTTAAATGTTTTTCATTCTCATTTTGTTCACATGACTCAATTCTTTAAATCCACCTACCTTAATTTTTCTTTCACACCATGTGCAGCCTACTTCCATAACTTTCAAGTTCCACCATTGGTCAATTTTCAGGTAGTTCCCAGTTTCAAATGAGATCATGAAAGCAATTTCTATTTGTCAAATACAGCCAGATATTGCATATAAATAATAGACATACTTTTCTGTTATTCAGAGTCATGTGTTAGGGAACCTGGGTGTTTCGCTGCAGTGTAGGACTTCAAACAGGATGGGTAGAATAATGTTCAAAATACATGAGACAATAAAAAAATAGATGTGAGAATATATTATTAGAATATCTTGTAGTGAAAAGCTGTTTGAATTTAAGAAATGTAAGGAAAATAGTACAAGGAAGTAGTTCACACTTCTTAGTGTGTCTATACTGTGATGATAAAGAAGCACAACAGCCAGACACTAAAAAATGCTAGAAATCTACCATTCATATCTTGGAATGCCAGTGGAAAGAATACAGACAAATCACTGTCATAGAAATATGCCTAAGCAGTTTGGCAAGAAGCAAGTTTTGCTGCAGAGTTCTTAAATGATTCAGTGTATCTTCTGGTTTGAAAGAATTACTTTTTATCTTGTTCCTGTGTGTCAAGTCATCTATTCAATTTTTAAAAAATATGTCCTTTTTCTTATCGGGAGAAAAAAACTCTTCCTCAAGTGCTGGAAGAATGAATAGCTTACAGAATTGTCTGTTTTCTAAACACGTAGATTGGGAGGATGAGTATTTGAAAGGAACAGCATCGGGAAGACTTTTAGCTGTACTTGCCACTTTAAAAATTAAATTAGTAACTATAGAAATTTTCCTGGACTGTAATTCTTCATTATAGATGTCTATTTGTGCCTTTTGGCTAGCTAGTGTTTTGAGAGTGTAAGGCAGTTTATGAGAGCTGTATCTACCCACTGTGTCTTGGTGGAAGGCTGCTTTGCCTTTCTTGTTCCATTTAAAATGAATATTGACATTTGGAAACAATAGCAGCCGTTCTGATGCAAATGACACTGCTGCAAAGATGTTCACAGCTCATAACAGAATGGTTCCAATTTGATTTTTCTAGCTGGTGTCAGTATGACAGATACATGACAACTGTGGGAGAACGTGGCCAGTTTTCCTCCAAAAGCCTGACTGGCACATCTGAACAGTTGCTCAAATATGACAACAGTCAGAATCTAGATAAAACTTTGTGCTTTCAATTCTTGAAATGTGTATATTTGGAAAAAAACTCCACCCAACTCAACAACAGAAGATCTCACCACATTCTGTTTGCAACCAATGATCTTGTAAATAAAAATTAACTACTTGCTAGTTGGGAGTGATTAGCTCCCCTAATCTTCACCAAAAAAATTAAAACAGCTTCTTTAGAGATGAGAGCATCTAAAGAAATTTGTTGGGAAACAGATCTTCTCTCCAGTGCAAGTTTTATTTACCTTCAAGAACTCAGATACTGAAATGAGCCTTTATTTTCACAGGAAGTTGAAGTGGTTATTCTAATACAATCTTCAGAAAAATGTGCTTACTCTCTATATCATAGCAGTAGAATTGGACCAGGAAATACAGAAACAAATATATGAGTAGTATTTCAGCCTGAGACATGCAACACATTGTCATTTGCTGAATTTAGCAGTGGGATGCTGAAAACTCCTATGCCATGCCTGAGCAATGAGATTTGTTTGATTTGCACCCATAAATTCAAGATAAAAGATGAGTTTGTCTCTCCTAGAAAATAAAATAAAACAAAAAATATAGTTGAACATTATTCAAAGAAGGTATTAAAGACAAACAGGAAAGTGGCAAACCCACTGCTACTTAGAGTGATGCATTTGACAATTCTGAACTGACAGGTTGAATTAATGCTTGGTGGTTTTTTTTCTTTTCTTTTTTTTTTTTCAGTTAATTCAGTTCTTGCTTTGTTTTGAAATTTAATAATCTAAGCATGTTTAAAAAATTAATGACAGATATTTTATACTCAAATTTAAATTCAGGAAAGCAATGACAAGTGCTCTAGTACAAAAATAACACACCTCATTTCAACACCTAAAGTCAATGTAATGTCTAATGTACAAATTATAGAATGTATGGTAGAATAATTCTTTGATTTTTATTTTTTTTTGTCATAGTGATACAAAGTTTTGCAGAATTATACAAACCCTCAACTGTTGATAAACTTTAACAGGCATAGCACAAAATTTTTCAGTGTTAGGTTCCATCCTTCATTAAACTTCCCCTTCACTGTGATACCCACACTAAATAGGCCAGTTTTGGAGCTGCTCATATAGTGATATCACATACTACCTTGTGTATCAAAAATCTGTAGTTTTTCTCCCAGGCATCTGTGTGGCTCTCTTAGAACTTTTAGGAATTACCAATGAGGGCCATTTCTGTTCTGTACAGACCCTGGCACAGTGGGCCACAGCAAGCACTTGGAGTTGCTATGGTAACATAACAGCTATTGAAGAATATTGCAGCCTAAAGAGCATGATTTAGAAAAAAACATGGCATAAAACCATACTAGAATATCAGTTTCCTTTCTTACAGAGCACTCTTCAAGCCTTTCCTTCTGGGAGCCACCATGTCGTAATCACGAATTCGTCTTTGGATTTCAAATAGGATGGCACAGGTTAGTGCTGAGTGGGTGAATTAAGAGTGAATTAAAGAAAAATAAGGCAGCAAGACTTTCCTGGAAGCACATCTCATGGTACTGAGCTTGTTGAAATTGATAGCTGAGTGAAATGGAGCAATAGATTGTTAAAGGAATCCTGGGTTTCTTAATTCTCATGTTAAGTAAAGGGGTAAAAGAGACTTGCTTGGAAGAAACCAGGATCTGTGTGAAGAAAAGATTTCTATTAACAAATGTGCATTTTTTCTTTGCCTTTATCATACATGGGAATTCTTTCCCTCTGCCACCCCTGCAGATCATTTGCTTATTCCACACTTCATTGTGGCCCACTCAGGAAGTCATCTCAGATGTTTGCTAATGAATTTCAGATGCTGTTGCCCGCTGTCACAATTTCTGCCCTTGTATAGTTAAACCACTAAGCATATTTTTATTGCCAAACTCAGAATAGAGACAATATATTCCTGTATGCTCTGGTGCTGGGAAGAGGATACTGCATAGAGAAGACTTTAAAATGAATATAATGAGGAATATGCAGAAGAAAATATGGTGCATATTTACATTGCAACTCCAACAACAAAGCAAAACTGAAAACAAAACAGAAAGCATGTTTGCAATATGTCACCCTAAAGGATATCTTTGAGTTGAAATATTAAAAGCATTCTCAGTAACAGCAGACTATGCCAGTTTAAAACAAAGCCCAAATTTGTCATACCTCAACAGCTCAGAATGCAGTATTCAAAGCAATTCTAAACTATTCAAATGTTGTCCAAACTTGTGATCTGCTTTTCTTTCTTCCTTTTTCCTAACCTCTCTCCTCCCTCTTCCAAATGCCTCACATTGTCTGGGTTCCAATAAATGCTGTTGGTCTGTCCGATGTGTGCCTAGTCAGTGGACAAGGGGAAAATGCTATATCTATTTTTCATGTATGTTTTTTTATGATTAAAAATTGCTTTCCTCTCTATGGTAACTGGGATTTAATCTAATATATGGATAAATAAACACACCCTCCTACCTATGAAAAATTCCATTGCTTTGCTTTAAAATTATCATTTAACAGATCCTTTGTAGCTATAATTTGTTTGCACCTAGAAACTAAAATAGGGCCTTTGGCATGACAAACAGTCTATGAATGCATAGAATTAAAACTTGGAATGCCCAGAGCTTGGAGATTTACTGTTGGCTGCAGCACATCAAGAATTTCACCTGTGAAATAAACATTCCCTGCCACAAAAATCCCCACCATCATAATGAGCAAGGCAGATTCAGGAGAGGAGGAGAGGAGGCAAAGTGTTTGTGGTTATGAACAGATCAGGCTCAGAGCTCAGACTGGGTCCTTCTGTCTCCTGTCACAGCACAGTGCCCTGGGCAGGCTGCCTCGACACATCATTAACTACTGAATCTTTCCAGTGCCCTTGCAGGCTCAGTGAGCCTGCATCAAGCCCTTTGCTGATTCCAGTGCTGATCCAGCTTGCTTAAACCTTCTTGAGCATCTCTGTGCTATGTTCCAGCCCACCTGTGCTCTTCTGGGAATCCATAAGGAGTTTGAAAAATGATTCCTGGAAGGAAGGCTTGATCTGGAGGCAGGATGGTATAAAGCTCCCTTCCCAAAGACCAGAACAGGACAAGAGATAGAGGACTGCTCACCAAAGTTGTGGTGAAGAGTATGGACAGTGCTGTTGATCACAAAGACTTGGGGGAATCTGGGGGACAGGACTAACCTTTACTGCAGGGGACTCTCCTGGGCAGGGAGATCCATCACAGACTTCCCAAATGGACCATCCATCCAGGCTTCCCAAAGCAAGAGAAATGCCATGGAAGAGAAACATCCAGCACACAATCAAAGGTGGATCTTAAGTACTTCCAAGATTGTTTTTACCACACTGAAACCTATGACAGTTACTACAAGAAACTGCTTCTGGAATTTATATCCTTTTCATTGCAGAATTTTCAGAATTATTGTTTTGGCAGCTAGCAAATATATTATGGAGGATTTTCCCCTTGGAGTTATTTTCATGTTAAAAATGCAAATACAAGACAACACAAATAAAAGTGGGAAAAACTGAGGTGTCACTGTACTAGCTTAATTCTGGGCTTAGATTACATTTTAGCCTGTTCAATCAGTTTGGAAATACCCAATTCTGATATGAAGTGGCTGTTATGGCTGGGCTGTTACACCAAGTTTTTCAGGTAGCCTGGAGTGCTGACAGGTATGTAAGAGTGGGTTTCACCAGCAGTAAAAATCAAAATTACTTAAATTTTTAAAAGGTTTTTTAGTTAAACAGACTAAATGATAGCTTTGAGGTAGGTAAACTTGGGCCACAGATTTCAGTATTCCTTTTTCCTTGACAGTTTAAAACTCAGGAACCAGTAACAGGAAAGTTTGTTCCTCTTCATGGTAGCATGAACCTCTTTCAATCGTCCTCAGTTTCCACCTTATTGAGAATTTCTTTTCTATAATTTATATAACTACTTCTAATTTTAGAAATGTTTGAGAAATATACTTGTGATGAACTCTAGCTACTCCTACTTCTCATTCCCAATATCCAGGAGATGGAGTTTGGCAACCTGCTTATGACCTGCTTGCAGGTTTTTGCGAGTGGCAGCCTGAGGTTGGATGCATGGGATATTTCTTTTTGTGAAGGTGAATTGTTGAAGTCCAAATAAGAACATATGTTTAGATCTATTTCTGTGATGTAAAACAATATTTAAAATAACAAAATCCTAAGTAATTTCCTATTTAGGAATGCTAATTAATTTCCTTTATTCCTGAGTGATCCAGACATGGATTATTCCACTATAGGTAGACTGGAAAAACATTCTGGAGACAAGCTCTAAGAAAGCATAAGTATGCAATTTTCCTAAAATTTAGCTTGAGCTGTTTGGTGTCTGATATGCAAAATGAAAGTGGAAACAAAGACTAAGGGGAGTGCAATTTAGTCCTCCTCAGATTCAGTAGGAAGATATGACTTGTGTACCACCTATCTCCTGCACAAATCCTCAGAAAGAGATAAACTGAAATGCCAGATATAATTACACTTTACATAAACTTTGATGCAAGATTTAATTACCTTATTTTGTGCATGCTCATGTACTGTCCTGGAAATCTGTAGGCTATTTTGTCTGTTGGCGTGATCTAGATGAATAATATAAACAAGTAACTTTATTTTCTTTTTTAAAGCCTTAGTGGCAGTGTTACAGTTTGTTTCATATTTCTTAACTCTTCTACGTGCCTGGGGAAAAAAAATAAGTACTCTTTGATTTAACAATGACATATTAGAAACCAAAGCATGTGAAACATACTGGTGTTTTGCAAAAATAATTCTCCTGAGTTACTCTGTGCTTATGCTGTCGTCAGTGCTAGGAAATTATACTTTCTTCTTTGTATATGCAATTTCTACACTGTGGTTTTATATTCTTTCTTCTCTGCATTTTGCATTCATTTTCATACATCTGTCATTGGAGCATTAAAAAATCATAAAAAAGCAGGTTGGTGTTATAAAAGTCCTGACAGCACATTTTCAGCTTGCTTTTTTTTTTTTCTTGTTCAATTCACAATCAATATTTGGCAACATCAAAGACTGTAGAAGAAGGTTATTTTTTTTATCTAGAGCTTTTATTTAGCATGTTTTTAACAACTACTTGATAGCAGCCTCCTTTCTCCCTCCTTCTCCCACTGCAACCCCCCAAAACACGTCCAGTTTCTCCTAAGACAAGAACAGGAAATGATTGGGTTGTTGTCTGCAAGGCTCCTCCCCACCATACAAACTCTGGGTTGGGAAGACATCTCCCAAGTTCATGTTTTGGGCACTACAGCTCAAAATGATGTTCATGTAATGGCTAAAACATCACATTAAAAGTAATAGGGTTTTTCCCTGCCTGTTCCTTTGGGAAGCTCTTGTAGACCATCATGTCTCTAGCTCAGCAAAGAGGCCACATGGTTAACTCCACTCTGGCTGACCAAGAGGACACAGCTGACATATTTATATGTAGTAGGTGCAGTGTTTCTGGAAACATCTGTGCATAGATCAGTCTCTGTTCTAGAAAATGAGTGAGAAGCTTATTGAGAGGAAAAATAGAATTTGCATCAAGTATCTGATTTAATAAAGATATACAGAAATTATGAATCTGAACTCCTTTGTAACCTTGCCTAATCTTGGGCATCCAAGCCATTAATCAGGTGGGTAAAGATATGAACCTTGCTCCTGCCTCTCCTGCTATTTCATGTGAATTACAGTGCAGGAACATGTCTCCTGTGTGGCTAATCCATCACTGTCCCTGTCAAGACAATGTGCAGGAAGGAAAAGCATCCCCGTCACTCCTGTGTTCATGTGTACAGCCTTTTACTCTGGCAGAACATACTGAGGACTTGCCTGGCTGAGAGAAGAGCCCAGCAGAGCCCTGCAAGTGTTATCAGGGCTCAGTCAACACCTGGACAAGACGCTTTTCAGGATGCTAATCACTAGCCCCATAAGTCTTTCTAATTTGATGTTATTTGATGTGAATTGTGTGTAAGTAATGTTAATTATGCAATAGGTTTTGAAGAATATGTTTTGATTGTACAGTGGAAATGTCAGTCCCATTAACAATCATTATTACCTGTCATGAAGCAGAAGCAGCTTTGAATGAATGCTAATTTTTTATTCTCATATCTGTGCAGATGCATACCAATGTTTCCTATATGTTTTGTTTATTTGTATCCTGATCATTACACCAACCTTTCTCTCTCTCCAAGTTTTCTCTCTTTGGACTGAGTCTGGAAAAGAGAGAAGCAGGCTTTAACTTCAGGCCTTCTGTGAGTCAGCTTGTATTGAACATGTTTTTGAAACAAAGGTTTCAGTTCTGAGAAAGTGGTTCATCTGCTGAAGTGTTTCCAAATCTTGCTCCCAGTGGTCTCTGGAATTTATTAAGTCTGTGGCTATGGTTCAGGAGTGTTGGAGTGGGGTTTTGGAAGCAGCATTCCAAAAGGAAGAAACTTGTCCTGTTTCACTTTGTTACAGTAACAGCAAATCTGTATGAAAAGGAAACTTAGAAGACCATTAGAAGGAAAAACCATTATTTCTGCATCCCACACTTCTTCAAAATAATGTAATTTTATTAAAGGCTCTGTACACAGTCCTTTACACTAACAATTAGGATCTACTTAGGATGATCAGATTTTCAGCCCAAAATTTTGCCCTCCTTTCATTCTGTTCTTGCAGAAGACCTAAAAGCTGAACATGAGGATGGTTTTAATGTTGCTACTGAATTACCTACTTAGCTTAAGTTTTGCAAAAAGTATTACTGGGAGACTGGGCATTTTCTGTGCAACTTTTTTTTCTGAACTTATGACTTGTTCTCACTTGTGGGAAATATTGACAACAGGAAAGTCTTTTTCTGGGCAAATTAATGTACCCTGTTTGATTCCTCCAGCTTCCCGTCCTTTGATGTTTGCTTAATTAAGGATTGATCCATAGATCTAAACTCATATTTTAGTACTTTAATAGGCTACAATAATTACATTTGTCGATCTAACATTTTTTAAATATGTAATTGTCAACCTTTATGAAATCAGATGGACTAAGGAGTTAACAACTGCATGCTTTGAACATGAGTGAACAGCAGGGGATACCTGAAGTGTACCTGTATAGATTTTATTCACCAGCTTGTGTGTAATTGAAATTACTATTTTATTAGGAAAAAGGTGAAAAGTGAGTGACAACAGGAGCAGGAAAATCATTGTTGGCTTGCTCTGACTTCCTGTAAATTGGATATTCTGGAACAAAGTTTTCATTCATATATATTTTCTTGTATTTTTTAGGAAGAGCAGTCCACGAAGCCTCCAAATTGAATTTCAGCCGTCGTGTCATGCCAGATGAAGCAGTAGTTTGTGGAGTACCTGGAACAAAACTATTCTTCCATTTTTCACTTACAAAGGAAACCCCACCAGATTGCCATTTTTCCTTGCATAAGGTAGGATTAAAAGAATAAACCAGAGATGGGGGAGATTGGTTAGGTAAAAGAAACAAAGGCACTAGGAATGGTCTTAAGTGTGTTGGATCATTGATGGGATGAAGTTTATAGAACAAGCAATGGTACATTTCTAGATATTTTATGAGAATATTTAGTAAGAATATATATATGCTCCTATTTTTGTATGCATATTGTAAAATAAGTATTTGACTTCTAGTAAGTTTGTATGTGCAGGTTTATCTAAAACACTGCAGATGTAGGAGCATTAAATCTCCTATAAGTAAATAACAGGAACACCCTAACAGACAGGTTTGGTTTGCAGGTAGTAAAGTAGTGCCCTGTTTCAATGCAGTTTCATTAAATGCTGCTGTATCCCATTATGAAGATTGTCAATGGACTGTATGTATGGATTATGTATCTCACAAGAAGCTTTGAGCAAAGCAGGAGTATTTTTTTAGTACACTGGGCGTAAGATGCTTGTAGGAGAGTGATTAATACTGTTCCTTAGTGAGACCACACAAAAAAGGGTGAAATTAGTCCCACATATAGCCTTGAGAGTCTCTAAAGTTTACGGCAGATAAGATGATACAAAGCTTTCAATGTTTTAGATGAGAAATGTACAACAAATTTTTTTTTTAAGAATCTTAAAGACTAGACTTCTAAGCATTAAAGCACTGCCTCATTAAGCAGATGCTATGTTTTTTCGGAATTTCAATCCAATTGCATAAGCTTCAGATCTAAAAATGACTGATGGAAGATGTCTGCTAAACATCAAATTATCATTTTTTTTTTCCCACTGCTATAATATTACTTGGGGTAATTGCAGAAGAATAAATAATTAGAACAAAAAGCATGCTGTTTGGTGGAAATTAAGTTTTTAAAGGAAAATCCAGGTCACAGAGAAATAAATTAAAAATTCCCTCAGCTTTAATGAGCCAAGATTTCACTTTTGAAATGTAAGGTCTTGTTTTCATATTCCTTGACCTGAAACAACACTTTTAATGTATTTACTTCTGATTTGTTAATTTCTATTGTACATATAATACTTTATATATACACACACACAGATGCATACATATAATGAACTGAAAATCTGTAATGTTCTGTAAGGTGCATAAATCACGTGCCCTAATTAAAATATGTGAATAGTGTATAAAATCTCTATAAATCAGCTCCTTGATGCTAGGTATGATCTTATATACCCACACATTGGAGATCTCTGTGGACAAAATCAGGTATGTGAGGTTAATATTTACTCTTTAAAGTAAATCTAGATTTATAACAGCAGTGATTCTGTAGCAGAGCTCCAGAACTCTGCTGTCATTTTACCAACACAGTGCTTTTCTCTATGTTCATTCAAGAACGTATATATGTCTGCAAGAAAGGTCATAAAAAGGTTTACTGCTGAAGCTGTCTGTCACTCTTACCAAAAAGTTCTGCACAGCAAAACTGAGCAGTTTGCCTGTTGATGCTTTGTCTGATAAAAACTGTTGTGAACACATCTTGAAAGAGAACATAAAATAATACCCTTACATCAGCCTTTTAATTAACTATTAATAATAAGACTGCACTGTTTTAGAGTCTAACAAGACTTTCTCAGTGGATGATGTGCCAGGGTGATTGCCAGCTATTAGCGTGTACTCAGAGGGGCATCCTTCACCAAAAGCTAGGTGAAGGGAATGACAGAAATATTTTGAAGTTTAATAGTACATGCACTATGGAATAAAAAGATTAACATATAGGCAGAGAAGGAAGATATGCAAATTATAATGCAGACATTAATATTAAACACAATTTTTTTTTTAATGTACATTTTGTGGCAAATCAAAACCTGTTGAATGGAGGCACTCTGTTTCCTTAACGCTACATCTTTGAGTAAGATCTGGCTTTAGCTTAATCAGAATGACTGAGAAAAGGCAACATTTTTGCTAGAGCTACTCTGTGGGCATGGTACAGTGGGGTTAATTTATTTGTTTCCATTTCACAAAATAAAAGGAGTTCTGATAATTGATAAATTAATAGGGAAGCTTCTGGCTTGTGTGTGTCTCAGTGGCTGTAAAGGATTATCCTTCACACTCTGCTTTACAACAACAGTTAAACAAGCAGTCACAAGCCACCAGATAAAAAATGTGGTTGTTTTTTTTTTTTCCCCTTAGAAAAGAACTTAAGTAATTTCCCCATGCTGTAAGAACTGTGACACTGAAAGAGACGGGTTAATTCCATGCACCAAGACTGGTGGTAATACAGACCTTTGCAAGAAGTTATGTAAGCTAGAGCACTGCAGCACAAAAGTTAGTATCACATTAATTGCAAATGAATCATTTGAATTATTTCCTTGTCTTCTCTAGAGTGCTTAAATATTCCCAAATAAATAATGAGCTTTGAAAGATATTCATCTCCCCAAGAGAGACAAGTTTCTGTAAACTTGACTTAAAGAAGTATTGCTGCAGGCAATGAAATCTATACAAGCAAACAAAGCCCAGGAGATAGGTTGCCTTCTGGCAGACGATTAGAAAACATTTCTTTAGCAACTTGCTACATTCTTCAAAACAATAACCACTATTATATTTAAATGGAAATCTTTTCTGTTTCAAGTGTACTCTAAAAAGCCTCAGGATCAGAGCACATAAGAGTAAATCTTATCATTTGTCCTGCTGAATGTGCCTGCAGTAGGGCTCATAGAACATAATCAGCCATCTGAGCTTGAACATGTGGGTTAGGTTTTTTGTTTGTTTGGGGCTTTCTGGGAGGGAAGGTGGGGTTGTATGTGGATATATTCCATAAACTCTGACCAATCTGGACTCTGAACATCTGGGAGACTGCAGGGCTTTTCTCTGCTTCAGACCAGTTTGTTCAATAGTTCTTTTTTATTAAAGGCTCTGCGAAAGGATTTGGAAGTAAATTCTCCAAACTCTGTGGAAAACAAATGAGGATTTATTGCAGCACTCTCCTACAACGTTAACTTGAAAAGACAACTGAATGCAACTTTTCATCTAGAATTCCATTACCATGGTTCAATACTCACCGCTGAGAAGAGCTCTAAATATGTTATATGAAAACTCCTGTTTTATGATTGAAACCAATTCCACCATACAGTGGAGAGAAAGTCTGGACATCAGAAGAGGTCAGGCTGTGGTAAAGCAAGAGGTGTTATGCATGCTGTCCTGCTAGCTCAAAGTCCACTGACAACTTGCTTACTTGGGAATTTAAAACTTTTGTTTTCTTAATAAACCATCTAAATCTGTGAGCTGGACATCTATCTCTAAAAATATACTTTCCTCCACCCACAAACCCAGTTATGCACTTGCTACTAAACAGCTGCCTACTTCCAACATTCAATGGAGTGAAGAGTGAGGAATGTGCCTCTGACATGTACCATAGAAGATTTTCAGGCAAAATTAAGGTTGCTCCATGCAAAATTAAAAAATAGAGGATGGCATAAAATCTAACACTACCTAGTTACAATCACATTAAGAAATTACTTGGCAGATTGTTAACTTCAGCTATTAAAATAATTATTCAACATGAGAGAAACAAGTAACAGTTATATTTAACATTGGTTTGTCAGAACTTTCTCATTTATTAAGTTCAGTGACAATGCCTTTAAGACTAACACGATAGAGGAGTATTGTTCCATGAAATACAGCAAGAGACAGCTTAGCTTTAACCAGTGATTACTGTTTACTTTAGATGAGCCACTGCAAAGTCTCTGCTATGCTTGTTACTAATTGCAGTGATTTAAAAAGACTTCCACTTTGATCCTGTACTCTTGGGATAGGGAGTACAGCAACTTCAGGACTGAGTTCTAGACATCTCCTTTGGTGAATCTATTTTGAAATGAGTTATATGGGGAAACCTTCAGAAATCCAATAAAGTTTTTGATACGAAATCCTGAAATCTTTTTTCTTGGGGGAGTTTCTATTGTAGCACCAACACAATGACACTGCTGAACTATGGAGATTTAAGAACTTGTCCTGCACATTATATATGCCTATAAAGTAAAAGCAGAAGAATGTGCTGGAATTATAAATAACATCTTAGACATGACACAAGTGCTATGCATTTATTTTCGACAGAGCAAGGAATGCAAATCAATTTCTGCTAGCAACTGGTATTCTAAAGTATTAAGTTTTCTTCCTAGATGAAGTTTTCCCATTATGTCTCATTATTTCAGTCAGCATTTATGCTTTTATGCCTTTTTCTTTTTTTGAGGAGATACTCTACCAAAAATAAATAATTAAACCACAGATGAACTGTCAAAAGGGAACATTCATATTTTAACGCAACATTAACATTTTGGTAATTAACATGGCAGTTAATGCTTTTAGCAGATGTAACAACATTAGACTTGTAAATTTTAATTAAAGTTAATAGTTCACGATAGCTGTAGGGATCAGGCATCCTCTCTGGATACTGAAAACATGTCTAATGTGATTAGAAATACTAATTGAAGAAAAAAGGACTGCTATAGTAATGACTGTATTTCCTTATCCTACTAAATTATTACAAACCTGCAGGAACTTTTAAAAATATATTTGTAGAAAGAAGCTTGAAGAGTCAAATGCTCCCCTTGAAGAAATTAAAAGGGGTCAAAGAACATTGCAGACATTTCCTGTGTGTGAGAAGAGGGAAAATCATTAATTGAAAGCCACTGCTCCTTCCTTATCCTCCTGAGATCATATTCCCAAGAAATACTATAAAGTTATTTGGTTACATTTCACGACCCTTTTGGATTTAATTAGGAACTAATGTGTTAGTTTTAATTCCCTCAGAGGCTTTGAATTCCAGTAGCAGGCAGAGAACAGGACTGGCACTGGGAACTATGACTCAAGTGGACATCTCTGGGTTTTAGTGCAAGTTAAGAGATTGGTAGTGAGTCCTTTGCATGGCCTGCTGATACATGAAACATTTTAATAAGCACAGGGAAAGAACTAGTTTTATTAAGCTTGTCTTTAACTACAAGCTGCTAGCCACCTGTAAAATGCATCCCCATTTTATTGTAAAATGCCAACAATATTTATTTCACTTGTTCTGTGCATTTTTCTTGTCTCAAGCTGGCTCCGAAGTCAGTAGAAAAATTCTGTAGTCCTCATTCTAGCAGAATTGCCACTGAAAATCATGTTCTTTCTAAAGTTTCAGCTAATAAAGGCTAAACACTGAAATTAAGTTTGCTTTTTTGACTGACAATAGTTTTTTTAGGATAAATGCAGTTATTCCCCACTCATGCCGTTAGCTCCATTTCTGTCAACACCATTCCAACATCACCATAAATTATTATTCATTTGCATTGCAGCACAGGCATAGGCTCCATTCTAGCAGGCAAAGTGCAAAGACATGGTGAGAGACAATTCTTGTTTGGAAGAATTGCACTCTAATCAGTTGTGACACAGGCTGAGAGAAAGGATGCTAGCAGAACAAATGCTGCCTTATCTTCATTTTGTTTCTATCTGAAAGGTTGGAACAAGAGATCAGGAAATTTGGTCAAGCTAATATGGAAAGAATGAATAAAGTGATACGAATTAAATTTATCATGTAACAATGGAATTGAGAACATATTGGTCAAAGTCTTATTAGACTCTGGGCAAAGTGCCTACATGACATGTATGTACCTTTTTGTCTCATGTCAGGACTAAATGTAAACTCTAAATGGTATTTAGTTAATCATGAACCTCAGGCTGCCTTTTTCCAAAGGTATACATTTTCTTGAATTCAGGCAAGAAGACCTAAACTGTGCATTTGGAATAGCTGCCAGGTGTATACCTGGAATGAGACAGTAGATAACATAATATATTCAAATATGCACCTCCATGAGGTCTGGGCCTTCATTGACTTGTGTGCTAAAAAGACAAAAAATACATTTATCTCACCTATCACTTTCCACTAAAAAATCCAAATATATTGAACAAACTTCTAAATTTTATCTGTGTTACTATGTAAGGTAAGGTGCTTCTATGGACACCCCAGAGTTTCCAACACTGGCGTGGATGTCTGATTTACCCAGGGATTTAGTCGGGTGGGAGAGGAAAATTAAAGGTATGGTTAAGGTTTCAGTGAGTTTTTTAGATACCAGATCCTCATTTTCCAGGCACCACTGAAGCCAGTGGGATTCTGCATATGGATCCATATGCATTGGTATTTACTTTAGTTAGCTTAAAATGTAATAGTTGTGAATTTTCATTCATAATACTGCATTTTTGTTTTGCAATATTACAGTAATAAAGTCCCAGCATGACAAAATTGTTAGCAGCTATAACATACTGAAGGAAAGGATGAACTTGACTAAATTTTCTTTTTTATTTGTTAAAACTCTCAGATCCAGCAGCTAAAGCCCAGGTCTTCAGCTGTGTAAATCAGCATGACTCCACTGAAGTCAGAGCAGCTACACCAACTCACCCTGGGTAGGAATCTGAAGTTCAGTGACACCAGATATACAGTTTACAGGTTTTATTGGCAAGTACACGTTTATAGACTCGAAGGCAGTTTCTAATCCTGTGTCATATCGTAAACACTACCACCTTGGACAAACAAAACAATTCTTTGGAAGCTGAAAGTCTTACCCACTTCTGTAAGAATTTCTTTTAGATGAATATGCTTCTGTGAAAGAACTTCATGCATGAAGGACCATTACAGGCAGAAGTTACATAGCTTCTACCATTAGCAAAATGTACCAATACTCAGATTCTGGCATTCAGAGCAGGGTAATCAATTTAGGAGATGAAAAATGGAAAAATATATACGGGGAATTCCTTGCCATCACTGATTAGTCACATAGTTCATTGCACATAGTTACTGAAACTGTTTCATTTGTAATGTTTAAAATGGGTTGAGCCTTTAGATAAATGTAAAGGATGACTTAGCAAAAAAAAATCTTGAGAAGAACAGTTTGGAGTTTATGATAAATACTTGTTAAACAGAAGAAGCGAGGTAAGACATAATACAGATGAATACGTCTGTTGCTGGTTCTTGAACAGTCATTGCCATCACGTGTGAATGGCAGAACTACCCCTAAACTGCATTTGAACTCTCTACCTGGGTACTCTATTAGTGACACATTGTGAAATAAGGGTGATAGTCCTGCCCTCAAAGAATATGGGGAATGCCAGGACATGCTGAGGGAAGATGTGGATGGACCAAGGTATAAAAAACCTGAAGCCTGCTCAACAGGCTGCAGTGGAGTGGGAGTCTGGATGGACAGATCAACCTATGCTCAATTAACCTGCACCAAAATGTGGTTTCCTTTGTTATCAGTAAGCTAGGTTAGGCTAACTGTGCTCATTACAGGAAATACACAAATATTTTCTTCCTTCAGTTAAACAGTAACACGTGTATTATGATAATACATCAAAATAGCAGTGTGCTAGAGCCAAGAAAAATTTTGAATCACGGTATTTAGCTGTGATTATATATATAGAACCAAATTTTAGGAAAACTTATAGCACAGAACTCTGTACTGACCCTTATAATATAATTATAATAAAGCTCAGTACTGATCCTTTCTTTGTACTGCAATGCAGCTTAATTTCTTCAAGCAATTTTAGTGAAGATTTGTTAGGAAGTTTTACTGAAATAGAGGAATCTCCTATCATCCAAGCTCCCTGTTTCCACATATCTTTCCAAAAACTCTCACAGGTTTCTGTGGTATAAAGGAGGTCCCTGTAGGAACCTCTCACAATATCCACATAAGCAAACAGTTTTTCTATCCTGCAGGCTTCCTGCTTCTGATGTGTTTGGAAGAGGTTTTACAATAAAGTTCTGTACCATTACTAACATTTTCCTTCAAATGCTTTTGGTCTGCCTTTTACAGTTTTACATGTAGCTTGCCAGAGGTTTTGCTATTTTCTGTTTTTCTCATCTGAACACCCTTTTTTTTAGGAGTTCCTTTTTCTTTTTAATAATATCCTTTATTCACATGTAGTGCTCTGCTAGTCTTTTGGAGACCCTCTAACTAGCTTTAGACAGATGATAGATATTCCTTAGAAACTCTAATACAGGTCATTTCCTTCTAATTTACTTTTAACAAATTTCCTTGATTTTATGTAGTCCTCTTTTCAACATTTACTGTTGCTATGGTAAGTTTATTTGGCCTTTTCACTTCTACAAGGTTTTTGAATCTGAATATATTATGATCAAAATTCTAAAATAGTTCTTTGATACAAAAATTCAGAAGAGGGTATGGTGCCCTACTTGATACAAATCAGGAATTCTCCAAGCTCCCCTGGATTGCTCCATTGAATGATTTATGTTGTCAAAGCTTAAGTTCTGCATAAAGCCCTACAATATTTATCCAGTGCAAATACAATGGAGATCTCTTTACGCCTGCCTTTACAACCTTTCTCATTTCCCCATCCATATCACAGGCAGCTACCCTAGCCTTTTTACTGTTAGTAACAAAGTACCAGGAGAGAGGGAGACTTTTCAGGCTTCAAGGACTTAGAGCAGAGCAGTTGCTCCTTTTGATTAATTTCCTGTACTTTATTGATTTGAAGAACCTGAAGAATTGTTAACCAGTGAAGCTGTTATGTTATGCTCCTATCTCCGTGACCTCAAAGATTACATCTATCCCCATCCTCCACTGTCCTCTTCTGCCTGAAAGTTTTAAACTTTTCAAATCTGTATTTTTCAGTTTATTCTGTTAATGAACATCTCAAGAGTCTCCATCTGTACAGAGCCCTGGATAACAGCGGAAGCAAATTAGGAACCATCTGGAGAGTTGGGCCAAATGTTTGAATTCCTGGTTGATTTTTATATTGTTACCCAACACTCTCTAAGTGCTTTCAAGTCTAGCAGCTTAGTCCTGACAAAGGACACTGTTTTCAAAGACAATCCAAGTGCCGCATTGCCATTCCAAATAATACCCTTTGTTATAATTTGGTATTTTTTATATTTTTGAACTCTGACTATATTCATAGGTTATGGATATTCACAGATTTCAATGATCAGAAAAAGACTGATGCAGCTTTTTAAAATCAATGCTGAAATGTAAATAGATTAATAATAGCATGGCTAATGAAGCATAGCATCCACTGACAAATAGTGAGGTCCTTGTTCCTTCTGTCTCTGGCCTGTTCAATTCCAGGCGTAAAGCATTTGCTGCCAACACCTTCAGAAGTTGGTAAGACTTAGGGAACAAGCCATGTTGTCCCTCACAGATCCCTAATTTCAGCATGTCTTTGTCCATTTTGTCTAATCCTTTGCTAGCTGGTTAGGCAGTGTCCCCTCTGGCCTCTGAGAGAAGCATTTGCCAGAGATAAGCCTGCTCCTTAACAATCCCTAAGGCTACTGGATCTTCTGGAGTCTCTTCTGCCTTTCTGATTCTGTTTGATATAAAGTCTCTATTACAGGGAATATTAGACAAATTTATTTAACTGTACATGTGAATTGAAAAGCAAAGAAAAACATCCTTCTATAAATAAACATTTGAACAACCCAGGTCTGAAGAGGATCTTCTGTGGAAGATGTGTCACTTTGCAAATTTAAAATTAATGGGGGCAGTGTAGTTACATTTATATGAAAGCCTTTTTTCTGGTTGTGATGATGAACTAATTAACTAAAGCAGACCCTTCATTTTTAGGTTCTCTGAGTCCCAAGCACCAAGAATAAAATAGATGCAACCATCTTCTAAGAAAGGTAAAATTGGAATACAGGAGATGCTTCATCAGCTGGTAATGTCAGGCCAAAGTAGCCATGGGATTCAGGTGACTAAAGAGAGAAGTCAAAATATTATGGAATTGTGCAGTGAAATAACAGCATGGAGAAAATCAAAGAAAAAGAATGAAAGAGCAGTGAGTACAAAAATAGGATGAAAGAAAAAAAATTCAAATGCACTCAGATTAAACAAAGGAAGACTGTGAGAAACCTACTGTAAAAAAAGGCAAGTAAGCCCTGGGTATTCTCTTTCTGTGCATGAATGTAGAGAAACCTGCAAATGCTACTTAAAGTCTAGGTGGTGAATTGTTCATTTTCCATCTAATAGAGTCTAGAAAATAGCAATAGCTGAGTATTATAGTCCTATTGCCTTTACCTGTGAAAACATGAGCCCCAATAAGACTCAGTATTTTATGGTCAGCTACACACCAAATAACAATCTCTCCTTTTTACATCAGAGGTTTTGCAAATAGGTGACTGCCTCACACAACCCCATTTCTGGTTGAGGTTGAAGAGATTTTTGGAGATGGAAAACAGTCAGTGGAACTGCTGATTGTAATCTTTAAAGTAACTTCTTAATATCATAGCAGACCTATCAAGTTTTCTTTGGTATGCGGGGAGCCCTGATGTATTGCACTTACAACAAGAAAACAATCCAGGGAATTCTTGTTCTAGAAACTGCATTTGCAAGATAGTTTATTAAAAAAAAAATTCTTAATCACTATTCCAATTAATTCTTTTGGACTACCCTAAAGAAATACAAAATGCACATCAAAGGGGAAGGTCATAGGGTATGTCTGATTTCACAGACTGGGTGGTCACCCTGTCACTGTATTTGGCCAGTGGCATTGCATGCCCCAATGCTAATGCAGAGGAAATGTGCAGAATGATTAACCAATCAGAGAAATGAGAGCCAACAAAAATAATTTCCTTTCAAATTTCATTAGACTTTGTATCATTGGAGATATTGCAGCTGTCTCAGAACAGATATAAAAGTTTGCCTCAAAAACAGATATAATTATGAACACAGGGAAGTGAATAGACTTTTTCCAGACACACTGGCCCATTTCCTACTTCTTTTGCAAGGCTTAAATCAAGTACTATTTTACTTGTTACAAGGGAAAAACTGCAGCAAAACCTCCAACCCTTATGAGAACTTAAGTTTTGCTTTGGAAAAATCAAGTACATCTGATTCAAGAAAATTTTAAATTACTGTTTTCTCTTTTTAAAATTACTTCCTTTTACAGTGGGCTTTGACACCTGAGGAAAAAGTTACTTGGTTACAGTAATCCATAACCTTACTGGGGAAACTGGTCAGCTTTCATACTTTTTCCCCATCATTGGTTCTTAAGGCTTCTCTTCTGTGTAGGTAATTACTTTTCAGTGCACTGAAGTGCAGTACTGAATTCAGTATTATTATTCAGCTACTTAAAGCCAGTGCTGTTTCAAAGTAGAAGCTGGCGGAACAGGACTCACCAAGAGTCTGGTCTTTTTTGTTCCCGTCACTTTTATTTCCACCAGTGTAGCAAAAAGGACTTTGTGTCACTTCCAGCTGATGTACGCAGCTAATATCGAATGTCTCGCAGATCGAGTATCACAATTTATACACAAATTGAGCAAGTCTGTCACGCTGAGTTTTCAAACCTGGCAGAACCCAAGCCTTAGAGCAGTGCTGTTCAGAGCAGAGGGGCCAGTCCCTGCTCCAGAGGCCGGACTGCTTCCTCCCGCTCCCGCTCCCGGTTCGGCCCGCGGCGAGCGGCGCTTCCCGTGCCCGCCGCGTTACGGCACTGCCCGGGCCCCGCTGTGCTCCATGGCACCAACACTGGGACGGGCACTCCCAGTTCCACCGCGCTCACAACTCCATCACTTCCAGGGGAGCCGGGAGCTCCCCCCGCACACCCAGACCCGCCCGAGACCGGCCGCGGCCCCCCCGGCGGACATCGCGCCTCCGGCCGGGCGGGGGGAGCGGGGCGAGGCGGGGCCCGGCGGCCGCCCCGCCCCATCCTCGGGGATGCCGGGATGTTTACGGGCCTGGCAGGAGCGGCGGGGGGCGGAGAGCAGGTCGGGGCTGCCGCCGGTGCTCGCGCCGCGCGCCAGCAGCCCCGCTAGGTGCCCGCCGCCGGCGCGGCCNCGGCGCTATTGGCTGCGGCGGCTGCCGCTCCGCCCGCCGCGCGGGGAGGGAGCGGCGCGGGGCCGAAGCGAGAAAGTTTGTGCGCGGCGCTGGGGCGGGACGGGCGCGGGCTGTGCCGCGTCCGGGGCACCGGCACCTGCCCCGCGGCCGGAGGGGCGCCGAGCCACCGTGTGCCGGCAGGGCGAGCGGCGCCCTGAGAGCTCGGTGGCGTTTAGCCCGGTGGCGGCTGCCGCGCCGCCTCCGCTAGAGGAGCGGGCGGTCAGGGACCCTGCCCGGCGGCCTCGCCACCTCCGGCCGCAGCCTGCCTGCGGCCCGGCCGGCCCCTCTTGCCTCTGCCGCGCCGGGCTCCTTGCGTCCCTGCCGAGCTGCTTTCCCTGGTACTCCTTGTCGTTTTCCCCTGGTTTTCTCCAGGCTCCCGTGCCCTCCTTTGCCTTGGGGTGTCGAGCACATGCTCCCGGAGCAGCCCAGCCTGGGGATTTCACACGGCCACGGGTGAAAGCAGCGCCGTCAGCGGGAGCCGTGTCTCTGCGGCTGCGAGGGGGAGCAGCCCTGTCCGGCGGGCCGGCGGTCTCTGCCCCGGAGCACACCGGCGGTGCCCGGCCGGGGCCCCTCCCTTCCGCCGCGGGCAGCGCGGTTTGCTGCGGGGCCGCCGAGAGCTCCGGCCTGCTGGGAGACGCTGCAACTGAGGCGTTCTCCGTTTGGGGAGTGAGCGTCCGCTCCTGCACCTTACCGAGCAGCCGGGCTCGGCTGTCCCAGTGCCGGCCCCGAGTTCCCCTCAGTGCCCCTGCGAGCTGAACCTGCGTGCTTTTAGGGTTCAGAGGTTCAGAACGCTGTTCTTCCAGCGCAATGTGCTTTGACTTGTTTTGCTTTTTGTCAGGGGCATCACTACTGGAGTGGTAAAACTATGTAAGATACTCACCCTACTTCTGATGAAAGATGATGGGGAGATGTGTGTTCATTAATCACACAGATGTTTAATTCTTGCTACTAGATAAAAACTTTCTAAATGTTTTTTCTCTTCTTGCACCAACTGAGTGGTAACTTTTGTCGCCTTTTGAAATGATAGAGGTGTTTTCTCAGATAGTGGCATCACTTTTCAGGAAAAGTCGTATGTGCACAGTAATTTTGTGGTATGTACTAGATGTATTTCCTATATTAAATTGTGTGAGATGCAGAAATTGCATAAGATATGTACTTTGGATTATTGGATGGTTGCATTCACAGATTGGCTAAATCAGGAAGAATATTAAAGAAAATTTAGAAGTTTTTTTCAGGCTGTTTAGGAGAGAACTCAAGTGTTGCAGTGCTGTAGAAATGTCTGTATTTAAACTACAGACTTGCACTGTCTTGAGAGAGATGAAATGCAGTGGAAAACAGTCATTAGTTCATGGCCTATGGAAAACTTAGGCAGAGGAATGAAAACTGTGTTGTATTGTGGAAAGAGAGAAACTTACTAGCAAGACTGGCAGCTTTAAAGTAAGAACTTAAAGCCATGTTTGTTATTTTTAAATTTTTGATACTGGAAGAAAGAATAATATTAAGAACACTTGTTCTTTCATTGCAAAACATGAAGATACTATATTTAGGAGTACCTGATGTTTGGGTGGTTGGCTTGTCAAAGCACACTTAGAAATTGTTCACTGTAAGGATGGAGATAGTGCCTTTGTCATAGGTATCTTGTATTCAACATACCAGTTAGTCATTGCAGTAAAAAAACCAATTGAGAACAAATCAAGGAAATTTATTCAATCAAAAGTCTTTTTTTGATGGACTTATCACAGTGTCTTCCAGGGCCTACATGAATTAGATAAGTAGATTCCCATCCTCACTATGGAATGTTATCTCAAAAGAAGAAAGAAAATCAAACATTTTAGAGTTCATTGGAAGGCCTGTGAACAAATGAGAAAGTCAGATGAAAAACAGAGTCAGGAAGTCAGTTGCTCATTTTACTGTGACCTGTGGTATCTTCTGAAGTATGAAACAGAGCCATGTAAGCCCCTCTGTGCCTTTATTTTTTTGTGCAAGAGTTCAGCTCGATTGCACAAAACATAGTCTTGTGTATTTGTGCACAGAGACAATTTACTGAAGCAGTTTGTTCATAAATACACCCTCCCCATGTTTAGTAAACTAAGTGCAGTACTCTCTGCCTTTATACTGATGCTAAATTCAGCTTATCACTAGCAGTGCCTTGCTGCCTTCTGAAGTTTGATATTGTTCCAAACATCTGTGCTGGATGCTTGGTTGAGTTCACCTTACATTGGAAAGTCCCCTAGGAAAAGTCCAACTGCAGTGACTTCTCTGCCTTCAAGGGTATTTTTTTTTTTTTAAATTTGTTATTTGGTGTTTATCCAAAAATCCCTCCTGATTCCCAGGAAGTAGGATTTAGGAGAAGATGGTAATATCCTGTGAAGGTTAATACTATGGGTAGTTTTTGGAATTAACTGACTCATTTGCAGAGAATTTGTTCAGTTTATCTGTGTTCCATGTGCTTTGCAGCAGAGATGAAAATAACTGACCAAAATACCAAAGTGGTGATAAGGGCAGCCTTTACAACACTGATTTGCTGTATTTATCACCATTTGACTTCCCTGGCCACGTGGGAAGGAACTGAGCTCTAGACTGAAGTACATAATCTCACTTTGTTTCCTTAATAAGTATTAAAGTGATTCTTCCTGTCGGGTTAGTTTAAAAAGCTGCAGAGAAGCAATGCTGTTAAAATGAGTTGCTGCTTTGGTGAAGAGACTCATGTGCATTTGACTCAGGCATGTAAAACATATCTGTGATTCAGTTGTGATTTTTGTAGCTAGAAAATGCACAGTATTTCAAATGCTGTTGAAACCTGTTGGGCATATAGCACTTATTTATGCAAGGGAATTCGTTGTAAATTTTTAAACAACACATTAAAAGGAGGAATTTGTAAGAAAGTACTGTAAACAATCATGTTAAAACCTGATTGCACCTAGTTAGTCTTGTGATATTAGTGACTTTTGTTTTGGATTATAGGTGACAAAGTAAGTAGACTGCTTGCATCATGTGGTGTTTGGGTATCTGCATTCAAGCCTCTTTAAGCTGCTTGGAATGATTTATAACGAAGTTATTGCTGTCTTATTTAATAGCTGTATTTATGTTGGACCAAATGAATTACTTTACCATGTCATAAAAGTTCATGTAGAGCTTGTAGATTAGACTGTTGCTGAAGCCTTTGGGAGATTTTTGAATTAAGTGCTGTGAAGTGTTGATGAACCAGTCTTTCTCAGTTAATTTCAATTTTCTGTAGTTAGAGTACAGAGTTTACAACATTACTGATTTTTTTGATAGCTGGAAGGCAAAAGTATCACAGGTGAACTAAAAGTTACTTCTAGAAATAAGTAAAAACTTGTGGTGGGAAAACACATAGCCTTCTGCCCTGCAGAGGCCCTTCTTCTGTACCCTTTTTGTCCTCATCTGAGAGCAAATCCAAAAAAGGAGTTGTCTTTGCAGCACTGAACTTCCAGTCCGTGCCCTGACTGAAATTCAGAGCTGTGTGTTGGGTACGTGGGCTGTGTGTGAACTTTACAGCAGGACTTGAGGAGCAGGCTGCATTCAGAGTGCTGAATGTACCGCTGGTCATTGAGAGTGCTCCACAACCACACATGGGTCTTGCATCTTTTAGACAGTGGTGCTTTAATGTAAAACATAGAAACAGCTGCAGACTTGAGTGTTGGCTTGCCTCTGAGGTGAGTCTGCTGCCTGCTGCTTGCCTTGTTTCTGGACCCAGGGATCCTGGATTACTTGCTGCTTTGAGGAGTCAAGGGTAATGCTGCTCAGAGGTTCACAGAAAGCCTGTTAAACATGGCTGGTGTTTCTTTTCTGATTCTTTATAGTGTTTCATTCATTTTATCATCTTTGGGGTAGCAGATTTTAGCAGATTTTGAACTATATATTACAGATAACTTTTTTCAGCTTGAGAATGTGCATCTAACACCTGCAGTAGGATGCCTTGCACTGCTCTCTAAGATACTGAGACATTTCTTCGAGGAGCATGTTTCACTTTGCTTACCAGTGGTCTGGGTAGCCATAGCAGCCCCAGTGGAAGGAAGAGGGTTTGGGAGTCATGGCTGAAGGCAGGGAAGGCAGCATCACATCATCCATTCCCACTGTCTTGGAACTGCTCGCTTACAGAGGCGGGAGTACAGCCTGGTGTGGGCTGAGGCTTTGCTTTCTTGATGGTATCATGGTTAAATACAGTGCATTGTTCTCTGCAATGCTTTTCACTGTGACATTATGATGATCTACCTATGCCCTTTATAACTGGCTATTGAGTATGAAGAAATGGGTTATCAGATTTCTTTCAGGTGAATAGAAGCTAAATGAAAAATGTAGAAGCTTGCTGCTCAAGCAGTTTCAGTTCCTGTTTCTGTTTCAGTTCATGAGAAATAACAGTCAATAAAGGGCAAGTCAGTGCACGTATAACCCTTTGGGAGCACCTTGCAGGATAAGCAATCTACTTGAGTGACATAATTGAAATTGAGAGGGAGAAGTAAACAAACTAACTTTTTAAATTGTGCAAATAAAGAGGAATGGAAGCGGACTTGTGAAGCAGGAGAGTTTTGACTTTCATCTTCTGGTCAGCACTGGCAGAGCAAACTCTTAGTAGCTAGGAAATGACAGTGAGTGGCATGTGTGTTTTCAGGGTTGGAGTGAAAATAAGCCTAGTAAGTCGGGCCAAATGGATGAGAAAATTGTTTATGAACTCTTAGTGTATTCCCTTACCTTCTTCCGAAAGGGCTATTTATGTATGGCTGCTCCTGCTCTTGCTATCTTTTGCCCCAGATAAACTGTCTGAGTGTTTTTGACTGCTTTGACTGGACTGCCCATGTGTAGGGAATTTGGACATAAATTTGCTAAAAAATGCAGTATCTCCAATTAGGTAGTTAATATCTACTTGTAGATTAACATCTTCTGGGAATTTGTATTGTTCAGATTCAAGGCTGTCCCTACAGAGGGGCGGAGTGTCTTGGCATCCTGTGGGGAGTATTGGTCTGGCTTTTAGAAACTGCTTCTAAAATGAAAACTAATCCTTCTTGAATATAGATGTATATGGATCTATACTGAATCACTTTCAGTACTTTGAAAGTTGCATATACAGTTTCTGTCTTATGTGGATGCTTCTGCAGAGAATATGACAAATGGGTATGTGTTTTTCATGCTTTAGGAGACATTTTGGGTTGTTTGGGCAATGTGAAGCAAATATATGCTATTAGCTGACAGTGGTAAAAATGAAATTTTCTATGTACATGCACACTTGGGTGTAGATACATAATCGGTGTACAGATGTGTGCACATATCTAACATGCATATATATAATATTTATGTATATGTATACTAATAGGGATATGTGACATTTTATTGTGATAATGGTTAACTTGGTCTTCCAGTACTGAGTTTGCTTTGTCCCTTGTCAGTTAGTCGTGGTAGACTGACTTCAAGTGGGTGTCGGCTTAAATGTGTTTTGCATTATTAATGCATGCATATAAAAATATATGTAAATATAAACTTTACAAACTGAAGCCTGCCCCCAGGTTGCCAGCATTGAATGGGTGCTGAAGAGTGTTGATCAGTGTTGATGACCTGACAAAGTTTGACCACCAAGCCAGTTCCCCTCCAGTGGCCAATTTTTGCCTTAAAGAGGTGAAGAATGACTTAAGACAGTCTGCCTTATAAACCAGTTCTGTGCCTGTTTTTTACCCTGCTGCATCAAGCTGAAGGGCCAGGCTGTTGCTGCTGGGTCTGAAATTTGTCTCCTCCCACAAATCTGTGGCTTTGGAGCTGGGAAGGTATGTCAGTGTGACTGCAGGTGACAGAGAGCAGTGCTGGGATCAGGCTGGCATGCCTGGGCTCCCTGGCACACACTGCTGGGATTAGCACTGCTGCAGTGGGCTGCGGAATTGTGTGGCGGCTGTTCAGGAAGGCATTTGGAAATCTAAACCCTTGTTTCCACAGCACTCTGCTTTTTTTAGGTTCAACTAGGGTGACTGCTTGAGTGTTCTACCTACGTTTAAATTGTGCTTTTGGGTAGCTGAGACTCAACGTGCGATATAAGCGAATGGGAATATTTCTTTAGCCTGTGTTCTTATGTGGAAACATAGTATTCATATGTGTTGTTAGGTTCCTCCCCCCACCCCTCAGCTGAGGCTGATCCTTATCTTTAAATTTAGTAAAGATAGATGAGAACTTTGTTGATCTAAAATTTTTCATTTAAATCCACGTTAGATACTGAAGAATCTAACTGTACACAAAACTTACAAGAAAGTAATTTACAAAAAATAGTTGTTTCTGAAAAGCCTTGTCTCTAACCTAGCTAAAATAATGGTTGTAGTAAAAACTGAAAATATCTGCCTTAATTGATGGTGTAATCCAAAGGTAAACATAGTACATTCCATCCTTTGCGAACAGCCAAATTGACTGTGTTCCTGATCAGCACATCCTGAACCAGTGTGACTCGGTGTTTCTCTGTTAGCAATTATGTGGAGTAGTTACAGCTTTATTTTGCAGGAAGAAAAAAAAGACTGAGCTTCTTAGATTCTCAGCAGAACTGTAACATTCTGAACATTCTTTTAAGTATATGCTCTTTTCCTAAAGTATAGCTGTTTCTGCTTTGACATTGATTACTGTATGTTCTCACTTAAAATGCAAAATTGATAAACAAGTGCATAGCAAGTAGCTAATGGAAACCATGTATATTGAGACTATTAATGATGTTTTCTACAGGAAAACGTATTTTTTTTGTTGTCGTAGAGCTGCCATCTGTTAAAGCAAGAACATTTTTGCCTAAATACCGTGTGAATTCAGTGTGAATGCTTTATGGACTTGCAGCTATGAAACTTGTTCTTAAAAAGCATGTTTCATGTGATTAAGCAGTGCATGTAATCTTTTTCTCCTGAAATAGTCTGATCATGTTTTTAAAGACATGTTGTTAGACTTAAGTCATGAGGATTTCAAGTTTTTCCTAGGTATCTTTGTTTTTTGGGTTTTTTTAATGTTATTTTAAAATACATCAGAGTGAAATGAAAGTGATGAGCTCTTGCTCCTGTTCAGGATTGGCTCCTCTGCCCTGCTGCACTGACAGCCGTGGGTAGTCCTGCCTCTGCTCTGGCAGACTGCTGGAAAGCACCTGGAAGGCTGAGTCTGCCTGTGGGATGGGAGCTTGGTGTGTAGGAGTGTGCTCTTGCCTCTTGTGCCTCTTGGGCTGCTTTGTATCTGCATAATCTTCAGATGTGTGGGCAGATATCCCAGAGCTGTGGCAGGTGGCCACTGAGGAAGTTAATGAGGACAGTGATGCCTGTTTGTGAAGGAAAGAAAAGGTGTTACTCCTGTTTCAGGTATTGGAGTTTGGTGGTCTGACTTACTGGTGAGGGCTCCTTTTCTGCCTTGTGGAGTAAGAGGAGTTGCTGTGTCCTTGTGATCTCAAGTGTAAAATTGTTCCTATTGTCTGTATCCCCAGGAAGTTAATTCTGCATCCTTTGTGTAGGTGCCACCTACTGTTTTGAGCAACTGAAAAAGTTGAAGATTTAAAACACTAGTAATTAAACCAGAAGTATTAACTCTAATTGTAAAGTTAGCAGTCATAACCAGAGTATAAGATTTAGTGTATATTCGTGTGATCCATATTCTTTGAAGGTTGTCCAAATCCAAATGATCTTCATCATCAAAATGGTGAACATCATGTTTACACGATAAATGATTGAGAAAGTTCCTTTTTCTTGCAAGGGGTATGCTGAATGCAAGGAGTCCTTTCCCCCCATGTGATCAGTTTGGGCGTATTGAAAAACATGAGTTACATTTGGAGGATGCTGTTATAGTTACAGACTCATCCCACCTCACCTGTTGCTTCTTTTTTGTGAACCTTTATCAGGGTGATGGATTTGCAGAGTGGTCACTGTGTTAATTGTTTAAAGAGGTGACAGACATGTTACAGATAGATGTGTTTTGTATTTGCATTTCAATTTTAAACAAGTGTGGACTCTTTGGGGTGTTTTTAGTGTCTTGTCACTGTAAATTGGAACTTGAAAACCATCTTTGGAAGAGACAACTATTGCCTGAATTGAGATTTAAAGATGAACAATATTACAGCACTATGTTTTGACTTCTGGAGTTAATATTAAGGTGAAAGGCATGCCTGACAGTGAAAACAGGCATCTTGAAGCAACAAAATCCAATTCTTACTTACGTTATATTTGATAGTACGAAAGATTTACTTTGCATCCTTGGCATTCTTTTGCATCTTTGTGATTTTTGTCTGATCAAAATGGCACAGTTCTCTAAAATGTGACTCTATCATGCAGCCTTCAAAGACGAAAAATGAAAAAATTAAAAAAACTTTCATATATGGACATAAATACTTACCTTTGCCTTTCTGCAAAAGGAACAACAAATCCACGTGTTAATAAACCTTCTGTGCTTTGTATGGTAGAATGTTTTTATCTCTTTGGTTTGCTTGCTTTTATTATAAAAACAAGCCACAGAGGGCAGAGTGACTGGCAGTGGTAGTAATATTACTTCTCCCATTTCTAATCTTTTCCCAAATTTAACAACAAAAGTGAGGGATAAATTTCTGAACACTTTCAGTCAGTGCCTCTGACCATTCAGACAGGATGAATGGGTTATATATTTTGAATCAACATACATCATCTGAACATTTCAGTTTGGGTTTCATTAATGTTGGGTATATCTTTGCAATAGAGAATAAAAGTTTTTTTTATTTACTTCTTTTCACTTGGCAATTTGAAGCAAATGTTTGACCCGTAGGGGTTACCTGTTGCTGCATTACATGGTCAAAATCTTGAATTTTGAAACCTATTAGTAAAATATAGCGAAACCTTCAGTAGAAATATTGATGCTATTGAAGAGAGTTAAATTCATATAAAGACTCTTCAAAATAGGACTTCAGAAAAAAATTACTGCCTTCTTAGGAGTGATAGAAAGATCTCTACAACAAGAAATTGGCAGAAGATTACTTAAGTTTGCTCTACATTCCTCCCCTGGGATTTGTTGCAAATGCATCAACCCCTGTGAATCTACCCGAAGAGTTTAGATGTTTTGTGACAACGGTTTAATTTTTAGTGCTGTTGTCTTATGATTTCTTGCCTTGGAGGGGAGGTTGCATGAGAGATGTTTTGGAACCTGGGAAAAGTGTTGGTATTGGTATCCTAGTGCTGGCTGAAAGATTGCCTGGTCAGTGATGTGCGCTGTCTCTGGCAGCTGACTCCCCCTTTCTCAGCATGGTCGTTCTGACAGCCTTGGAAATCTTGGCAATTCCCACCTCCTCTTCTCTGCTTCTCACTGTAGTTTGATAATTTAACTTTTTAAAAAATTCTGTTGACCTGCCTGAAATTGTTTTTTGTGGATCTTCTTTGTCTTTCAATCAGTTATAGGTAATACAAAACAACAGGAAGCCCCAACCTGTGTGATTTGTATGGAAATATGATGGATGGGAAGGCAAAGCCTGAGGGCACCTATGGTTTCTCTGGAGTGTGGCTATGGTTTGGTTTCAGGAATTGCTGATGGAGCTGGTATGGTATGTGGGTGATTTCTTTCAATGGGCCAGGGAGAGCAGATCACTAATGATTTGTTTGTGTATGCTGTCCACTGCTTACTACACAAGGGCAGCACAAGAAACTGCAGAGCTGCTTGGTGACTCTTTGTCTGTTAGTGATGTTACCACAACAATACTGTAAGAATGGCAACAGTGCTTCGAGCACAAGCCATTCATTAGTTTCTTGAATATTTTGCAATTGCCTTTGAAAAACTTTTCTAAGAGTTTTTTCTAACTCTTTGAATAGCCTAGAGGAATTACTGGGAAGATTTGTTTGTTTTAACAGCTGATGGATTCTGTGTGGAGTGTTAATAGCTTTGTATATGGAAGCACATAGGTTTAGCAGAATAAATTTATTACAGGAAATTTCCTTATGTTAAAGATTTAATGGTGTCAGAAAAGATGTTCTGTGTTGGTCTGTCTCTAGAACATTCAGGATTTGAAGCAGGGAATAAGAAAACAATAAATTGAAAAGTAAGGATAGTATCCCTGTCAGACACATGATTGTTGGAAGGCCTTGGCAAGTTAGACCAGGTAATAGGCAGGGATACTTCATCCTTATATGATGAAAAAGTTGTTCAGGCCTTGCCTCTTACTTGTATGAAAGCTTATTTCATTGTTTACATTCGAAGCTGCTAGTGCACTTTTGTGTTGTCTTCATCTGAACAAGGCTTGCCCTTGTAGGCATCACTAACACTGGCTGCTGCACCTGCTCCCCCATGGGGGTGCCTAAGAAAGGATGCACTTAGTTCAGGAAAAAAAAAATCTTATGAGCATTTGCATTTTTATCTCTCCTGTTTTTCCTACTAAAGATTCAGTGCATTTTGCAACTCTTATTACTGGTCAAAGCCCTGTGTGTCTATCCTGGGAATGTAGCAGGCATCTTTCCTCCCGTCTTACTGATGGGAAATGAGAAGTTCACAGTTGGGAATGGAGGCTGTGCTTCCGACATGGTATTCCAAAGGCCTCTTTAACTAGTTTGTCAGAATGTATTGTGTACGTGTTTAGCTTTTTTTCTGTTTAGATGGAACTACTATTGCATATTCCCTAAAATCTGCAGAAAAATCAATGCAAATAAGCACTCTGTGCTGTAGTTGTGACTCTTCTGCTGATCTGCTATTTCCCCTGCTGTCTGTAGGTCAGATATCCGTGTAGTTAACCAAGTGGTTGGTGTCCCTGAGGAGTAATGGGATGATGCAGCTTTTATCAGACAGAGTCGTTTGTGTGGTGCAAGTAGTTTTAATTCACATTATTTAATAGTACGTTCAGGTGCCTATAGTGATTTATTTAATTTCATAGAACTGCTAAACATAAGAAAACCTCCCTCCCCCAAACAGTGCAGAGCTGGACTAGTTAAATGTTCCTAACTCAAGCATACAGTTGAGAAGATTATTTCCTTTGTTCTTCTGCTGATGTTCATTAATCATAAATACAGACTGAATTACAGTATAATGACTGCATTTTTCTTTTCAGGGCATAAGGGACATTGTTGTGTGATAGAATGGATGAACAATCACAAGGGATGCAGGGGCCTACTGCTCCACCATTTCAGCCACAGGTACATATCTGGGATTTTTTAAACTGTAACTAATTTCTTAAATAAAGCATGGGATAACATTGTTTCTTGTGGTAACAATGAAACTGTAAACAGATAGAATGTATTCTCATGATCTTGAAATGAATTCTATATTAGTCCAGTATTCCATAGAAAATAATTAGGTTTAATTTTTGCCTCCTGCTGCTTCACTGACTTTGAGGAGTTGGAATTGTAGTGTGAGGAGGAAGCAAAGAAGAATACAGTTGTTTCCTTAAGAAACGTTGAGTTGTTAAACACTATGTTTCAAAACTTTATCCAAAGTACCATATTTATTTCAGACTGTTGCCTTCACCTATTCTTACAGCTTCAGACAGTGATACTATATGAATTTCTGTCATTACCTGTTGAAACTAGGCATCAGGTTTCAACTCCACCACCTCCCTTTCACTGTCACCCTCACAGTGAAAAAAATCTTTCCTGATGTTCACATGAAATCCTCTGTGTTTCAGCCTGTGCCCATCACCTCTTGTCCTGTCACAGGGCACCACTGAAGAAAGGCTGACTCTGTGTTTTGACATGCGTTGTTCAGGAATTTGAGCCCATTGATGAGATTCCCCCTGAATCTTCTCTTCTGTAGGCTGGATGTTGCCAGTGCTGTCAGCCTTTCCCCCTGTGATCTGTGCTGCAGAGCTCTGGTCACTTTCTCCAGTATGTCTGTGTAGGGTGGCCCAGAGCTGGATGCAGCACTCCAGCTGTGCTCCCACCAGCCCTGAGTAGAGGGAAAGGATCATCTCCCTTCCTGGCACCACTCCTCCAAATGCAGTCCAGGACATCACTGTCCACCCCTGTGTCCATTGCTGGCCCGTGTTCACTTTGGTGTCCCATGGCACCCCAGGTCTGGCCTGTGCAGCCGGTTCCCAGCAGGTCAGTGCCCAGTGTTCCTGGTGCATTTTGGGGTTACGTGTGGGTCTTCCCACTTCCCTATGTTGGATTGTGTGAGGGTCCTGTCAGGGTCCCCTGGGATGACATCACGACCCTCTGGTGCGTCAGCCAGTCCTCCCAGTTTGTGTCATCAGCAAACTTACTGAGATCACACTTGGGCCCATTATCCAGATGATTAATGATGGTGTTGGTCAACACTGGATTGAACCTTGTGTTGATTCCTGAGGTACGCTAGGAATCAATAATCAATTCCTGCTAGCTGCAGTCCTCCACCTAGAGTCAGTGCCATCAGAAACTCACTTGCTGTTTGGAATGAAGTGTCTGAAAGTTCCATCAGAACTTTTATCTATGAGGTTAAAACACTGTACTCCCTTATCTCACAAGGATGTTTTGGGAGTGCAGATACTACTCACAAACTGCTTCCACATTGTAAAAGGATTATGGAGGAAGATAGAAAAATATGGATTAGCAGTCTGAGGCAGTAGACTCTAAAGTTCCAGAGCTTTTGTGAGAGTAGAATTGGGAGCATTTTAGCATCTAAATAGAGAAGAGCATTAATCTCTGACTAGACCTGAAGAGCCATAAACTGAAGGCAGCATATACATCCCTTACCTTTTGGGGTTTGTTTTTGTGGGGTGGTGTTTCTTGTTTGTTTTGGCATTCCCAAAGCTGAAGAGCAGTGGTTTATTAAGTCTGTTCTTATATGGAAGCTTATCTCTGCTCAGCATTGGTATTCTGCTCTGTTACCTTGTTTGCCTGTATTCCCCTCAAAATGAGGGCTCAGAGCCCTGTGCAGTATCCAGTCTACACACAATATACTTAATTAATGAAACATTTTGTTTTCTGTTTCATTCAGTTGCTTTTCCTAAAAATGTCTGACTTGCTTTTTGGTGGTAACTGACCAATCAGTTTAACTTTTCATGGAAGTTTT
>VWZS01008230.1:3002948-3020448 GCA_013397075.1 Rhabdornis inornatus | reverse complement strand
GTGTAGGAGACTACTGTCTGAAAGGAAAGTGAGACTTGCTTAACCTGGAAGGGGAAAAAATTCCAAAGTATATAACGACAGCTCAGAAGGCTTGTGGCAGCACAGGGTGTTTGGCACAGCCATTCCAGCTTGGATAGTTGACATCTAAAGCCGGTCCTTTTGGACAGAAGACCATCTTAGTTATTACTGTGCATCTGTGACCTTTCCTAAGATTGCCTAGAAATATTTTTGGTAAATATAGTCACAATGCCTAATTTCACTATAAAATTTATTTTCATAGATGTCTTTTGTTGAGAAGAGGAGCTGAAAAATGGGTCTTCACTATGATGGTGCTTCTTCCTTTTGATTTCAGTCATGTTTGATTTTATTCAAATTAAAATGCTCCTTTTTTTCTGATGCCTTTTTAAGGGAGGCTCAGCATGGATAAAACAGGAGAAATGTTTCTTTCAGTTATGACAGAGAGGCTTTATTCTCTGTTCTACACCTGTGCATGGATTTCACTGTCTACAATAAAACAGTGTCTCTAAATGCTCTACAGTGTGTTAAGTAACATAACTGAGATCTGAACTTCCACTTTTCCATTATCTGCACATGCTCATCTCACATCTCACATATTACATGCCCTCCTTCCTCTCCAATCTTGCAAGTCATGTCTATTCTGTCCCCTCCCCATTTTGTTTTCCTGGCTGGGTTTGGTGTGTACCTGTTTCCTTTATGTATATTTGGTAATGGTACTCCATGTGTGTCTCTACTGTCAAGGGCTTATGGGCCTTAGAATCCTTCAGTTATCTGCTCTTGGAGTTGCAGGATCTCAGTCCATTATTCGTTCCAAAAGGATTGCCAGTTTTGAGTTCATATGAAGCTTTCCAACAAGAATGTTTATTTTTAGCTAATAAAATTTTATTTGGCTGAAATATGTACAATATTGATAAATTTTATGTTAATGTGTACAAAATGTATGTTTGTGGAATAAAATGGGAGCAGAAGCAAGTAGCAGTAAGATGCTGTGGGAGAAAGGACAAGCAGATGGTGATAGAAGCTACTCTTCCTGAATTTGTAGTTGCTGTTGAGTCCAGATGACAGAAAGAAGTACTATTCTTGATTTGGTTTTTATTAGGGTATGTAGCACAGTGAGAACTGTTTAACTTGCAGGTTTTTTAGTAGTAATTTAACCAGCAGAATTCACAAAATGGTATGTTGGGTCTTTTCCTTTGTACTCTTTGTGCTTCCTCCTCCCATGTTTGATTTGTTTTTTGTAATTAGGAAAGTAATAATTAGATCCTCTTTTTCCAGCATGGAACTATGTGTCTGAGATGCCATTAAAATATTACCTAAATAAAACCAGAAATAAAATAATATCTTCACTACTGAGCTCTTATAAATGTCTAAACTATATTTTGAGTTAAAGAAACATCAGAAAAGATCAGCCCCAAGTAAACTGTGACCGTAGCAGTATAAATTGGAAGGTTTCTGGGTAAGTTTCTTAACACATGGTAAGTCTCAGGTCCAACTTCTGCGGATGATGCCTGAGGAAGCAGCAGTGGCTCTCTGCTACTGCAGCTGTGGGTAACCCCTGCAGCAGAACACCTGGGGTGCAGTGCAGTGTTCTGAGCAAGCACCACTCCAAGGAGTCCCTTCTAAGGGCAGAGTAAGCAATTACTGGTCACAAATCATCTTTAAATGGCAAAAGAGTGGTAAATATCTAAGTCAGTGACTGTAAGGCTGTAGGAGTTCACTTTAGGAGCTATTTTTTAAGGAAACCTTAGCTACTCAAAATTTCAGCTATGTAAAGCTGCATACTTCAACAAAATTTCAGATTAATTGCATTTCTGCCTTACATTGTTCTATCTTTCTTTTCCTTTAATTCCAAAATTGGAGGCCCCATGTTAGAGATTCAGACAATGAATCCTTTTATCTAGGACGTACATTCATTATTCATTGTACATTGTCAGTGGATTGCTACTTCAGGACCTGAATTACAGTTAATTAATCTTAGAAAAGCACTTGTAATTTCACACTTTATGAAGCATTATTGTCTCAGCACAGCAGTGCTGTGGTGGCAAAATACACTAATGCTTGTTGCTGTTCAGTATTGTATCTCTTAATATTTATGTGCATTCGGGTCTTTATTTTGCTTTCTTCTCTGAAGATTGTTACAGCAGTCATGCTTGTGATTTGGTTTGGAAATTCTCCTTGGTATTTTTATTTTATACAGAGTTTCTAACAGAACAGACATAGGTTTATCATTTAAATGTATCCTTTTCAATGCTGAAAAGGAGAATCTGGAAAAGTAATGGTCTAGAGCAAGTGGAATCAGGTAGATTCCCAATTTGGCACTTCACTTCAAATGGGGGTTTGGTTGGTAGCTGGTAGTGGATCGGATACAGTCTGGACTTAGAAGCTTAGGGCTTGATGTTCTCCATCAGGTGATTCGATGTTTCTAAACCTTTTTGCTATGCCCATAGCTTTCTGGGGACATGTATATAAAAACTTCACTCAGGAAGTTGAATTCATACATTGCAACTCATTTGTTTAGTTTACACATCTGCACAGGAGCAGTTCCTGCTCTGTAGCTTATAACAGCTTAGAAAGTATTCTAAAAATACCAGTATCTCTTGACAGTACTTAGAGCTGACATTTCTGGAATGCTGAAAAAGATGACTATGCTCACATGAAGGTACTAGAGAAGAGATTGAGTGTAAAGTTACTAGAGATCCCTTAGTTGCATAGCACATGGAGGTGTTGTTGGAGTCAGTAAGTCAGGAGTCTCTCTGAATTCTTCAGAGAGAGATCAGAATGCAGGAATTGAATTAAAGCCATTGGATGGGTTGAAGTGTGTTAAGCCACTCACACATAAAGCAGAAGTGAAAATTTAGGTTGTAGCATGAGTGAGTAAGTAATTGAAATAAGTTTTAAGTGCTTTTAGTGAGTAAAAGGTCTTAGATGCCTGAGAAGTAGTACATGTTCTAGTGAAGGTTGAAAAACATACCAGTGTTTCCTTAGAGGCTCCGAGAACCTAGCTTCAGACATAATAGAGTTAGAGTTAAGAACATTGCTTACATTTTTCTGTTAGAAGAAGACAGGCCATGTACATAGTCTGTACGTAGCCTGGCATGTTAAGAAACCATAATTCTAATAGGTTAAGAAGTAGCATTCTGAGTTTGTGCCTTAGTTAGTGGGAAGGTTTCTATGAAAGAACATGCTTTATGCTATGTGCATTTTGCCACCTGCATTTTGCCACTGCTTTATGCCATTGCTTTTGCCACTTGCTTTTGTGCCATGTGCTCTTGTCATTGCTTTGCATTGTTTTTGCCTTTGAGACTGATGTGCTTCTGTAATAAATAACTTTATAATAACTATTAACTTGCTTCGCTTTTTAAAGAAGAACATAACCCGACAGTGTGGGTGCCCAAGAGGCACCTGGAGGTCCTCAAAACCTCACAAGGTGTGATAACTATCAATATATCTTTGTCCTTCTACTCTCCCTTTGTACACAGTTGATTGCAGGATGGGATGAAAAACTGAGAGCTAAAAAGGTTTATTTCACTCAGTTGCTAAGTGGGAAAAAAAACTGCTAAGGGCCTTTAAAATGCTCCTTTAAATCTCTTCATCTGTATTTGCCTAATTGTTTTAAGGAGTTTCACAGTAATTGCTAACTAAGGTAAAAAGCTTACCACAATTAGACTTCTTCATTACACCCTTTATGAAAGATGTCACATCATAAAAATATTTACTCTATTGTTTGCTGCTTATTAGGTTTTTTAATACAATCATAATTCATTTTTAGAAATGCTGATCTTATTAGAGTCCTTGAAAATAGAAATTTGGGGAAAAGAATTAAAAGTTTAAATAAGAATATATTACACTGTGCAGTTTGTGCTGAGTGGAATTGATGCTGACTAGAGAAGCATGCCTGCAAACTGAATTACCCTGTGATCCTGACCTCATAAGTGGAGTCAAGAATTCGAATTATTGTTAGTCTGATGAATACCCTAGCAGTGTAATATAAATACAGCAGTTTTTATTGTTAGCTAATTTCAGTGATGGTAGCACTTGTTGTCTAATTACTGCTAGTTTCCAATAATCGATGTGTGGAGCATCATCAGTGACCTGAGCTCTGCTGGGAGGAGGATGCTGGTGTAGTGTCTTTATGTGAGACTTTGCTGGGTGATTTTAAGCAGTCAGTTTGTGTTGATCCAAAAGCTTATTGTTCAAGCCTATCCAAAAATCCAGAGTTATTTTAGACTTTTGCTGTATCTGCCATAATTTCCTTCAGGCCGTGCAGTTGCACGGAGCAAAGCTGGATCTAAAAGCGGGTTAGGCACAAGTCATTTGACTGCAATGACTTAGTTACAGTTAAGTCACTCAGCTGCAGGGCATGTGCTGCTACAGCTAGAGCCAAGCTCAGAACACGAGTGCAGTCCCAGGGAAGGTTGGACAAAAGGTTGGAAGTCCTTAGGCAGTGTGGATGAGACCTGTGGCCTGCTGATGGCAAGGGGGGCACGTCTGTACGGGGCTAAAAGTTGTGTGTGTGTGTGAGAGATCTGTGTGCAGCGCTCTTGCTGGAGCACAGGCTGACCTTTCAGCGGGGCTTGCTGAGTCATAGGAGCTGAAGGTGGAATTAATCTGCCTGCAAAGCTATAAACTGTTGCAATCGTGATGGAAGCGCTGACATCCCTCCGCAGTGTTACACTAATGGGCAGTGTGCTGCAAAGCACAGGCAAAGGGCAGCCTCTCCTGCTAAACAAACCTTCAGAGTGCTGCCAGCTGCGTGCGGGGCTCTGACATGCACTGAAAGGATGTTCTTAAAGTCTTTCATTGCAGCTTCCATTTTTCAGGGTAAGGCGTTCCTCAGTGTTGAGTCATCTGCTGGTGAGGAAGCGCAGAGGTTTTTTCCTTGTGTTTACAGTAACCTCCTTATGTGAGCTGACATGGCTTATTACACTGGCATCCTCTGGTCTGAACTGCAACAGTTTGGCAAAATAAAAGATAATTTCTTCAGATAGAAAAATCTCTGACAGCTTTTTGCATCTGGTGTGATTCAGAGGTTCTTCAGAGGCCCTAGATTGAGTATTTTTGCCTTTTTTTAGTTGGTTTTTTTTTTAACAAATCTTATTGTTGGAGGAAGTTAATGTCTGTGAAACTGAAATTCTTGATTTCTGGGAAATGCTATTTATAGTCTTTTGTGGTTAGATCTGGATCAAAATCTGAGAACCACAAGAATGCTAAACAGTAAATCTTAAGATTGTCTGTATGTGCAGTTGTATGGATCAGATAAGACTTATTTTTACTGCCTTGATATGTTTAATTTAGGTAATTTTTGAAATACTCAGTTTAGCTGAAGCTGTGACAAATTTGTCAAGATGCTTATGAAGTGCAGCACAAGTAGAGGAAGTCATGCTTATAAAACTTCAGTCTGTCCTTAGGGGAAAGCAGCTGCTTGGTCTAGTCTATTCCATGCTGTTTAATAACAAATTAGAAGTACTGGGAATGGTATCCAGAATACACAAACAAAATTTTGTCTTTCTTTCCTATGCCTTAGTTCTAGATTTTTTCACAGCCCTGGGTCTAGGGTTTTATTTTTGTTGTTTTGTTATTGCTCTATGAGAGGTACTGATTTATGTCCCTAGCAGAGGCATAGCTTGTAAAAAAACCTTCTCTTGGAAAACCTGTTTGGGTGTGTAGGGAATTGTTCCTGGAATTGGTAAATTAGTATGCCTCCTGGCATATTGGAACACCCATTAACAGGTGCAAGCTGCCCTGTTTTGTCACACAATGAAGCTCATTTGGTTTGAATCTTGAATCTGTGTTTCTGGTAATTTTCCGAATCTTACACGGAGATCGTTTGTGTACAGTTTTTAGTCTGAAATTCTGTCCCCAGTTTTGATTATGTTTTCCAGTGTGTTTGGAGTTGAATCTCTGTATCATTTATAGGGAATGATCTTATCTCACTGTTGTCTAGAACTTGGCAAAAATTGAAGCCTCAAGATGTTCTCCTGTACTTGTTCCCTTTTTTCCCTTGCTTCCTGGTACAGTTTCGTTGGTTGTTTTTGGGAGGTGGTGTATACACTTTTCCATTTTCTGGTCTCTCAGGTTATAATGAAAAATATTAGATTTCATGCCTTCTCAGTATTTTCTCAGTTAATGTGCTACCTGTAATATTTAGGATTTTCTAAAACGTTTCCTAGGAAAATTATCAGACTCTCGTGACTCTACCAAACCCTAGGACTTTAATCTGTTGTCAGAATTATTAAAGAGCAATATGTTTTCATTCAAAGTGTAGATCTATAACAGATACAACAGGCTCTTTCATCTCCTTCACTAAGTTTTCAACTTGAACTCAGAAGCTCTTTTCTGTTTTCATCAGTGTTACTTACCTTTTAATGCTTGTACCTGTAATTTCACATATAGTACTCTTTTCTTCTACTACATCTGAAATTGCTTTATTTCTTAGTGTTAGCATTCCTTTCTTGTTAGTTAACTTGCTGTGTTTCTGTTAAAACACAGCACAGTCTTCTGCTTGAATAACTCATTTTTTGAATATTTCTCATCATCCTCGCATTAGTATACAAGTAATTGTGTGGTGCCTTATTCCCTTTCTTACTCTGTAGTTTTGTTTTCTTCTTTCTTTTCTACCCCTTTTCTTACTATCTGCAAGTCTGCAATTTGTTGTATTTTATTTTTTCCTCTTCTTTGAAAAGTGAGTCCGGTGTCCACCACAGGCTCTTCTTTCTGCTGCCAGCTCTGAGGACAGAAGTTGGGATGTGTGAAGAGAAGTAGTGGTTAGTCAAGAGCACACAGAAGTTTCTAGACTTCTCCTTTCAGCTGATTAAAGGAATGACTCACTGTGTAGGGTGGTGTAGAAAATAAAGGTGAGGTTTAGCAAATCATATGCAGACTCCCTGATTTGTTTGAACTTCTTTGGGAAGAGGGAAGGAGGATGTAATTCATGTGAACAGTTCCAGTCGGTTTGAGATGACCTCTTTGCAGACATTCAGTGCTGAAATTGCTGTTAATCCGTGGTTTTGTTTCTGGGATTAGTGGCAAGATATTAGATAGAAATCATCAGCTGTTGAGCTTTTGATTATTTTGAGTTTATGGAACCAGATACCTGTGATCTTCACAGAACATAATGTTTTCTTGGTGACTATCTAGAAACATGATGTGCACGAAAAGTTTTAACTGGAAAAGCTAATTTCATAAATGTTGTGGTGATGAATAAAGCTGAGGTTGTCTCTTATTCTTCTGGATATTTCAGATATGTTATGCAGACCAGAAAGAATTTGATGATTTTTTTTTTTTTGGTTTGTTAAACTTGTTTGTTAAATTCAGAAAGTAATCACAGATGAGAGAGGAAGGACTCTTAGAGGAAGTAGCATTTTGGTAATTTTTAAGGGAAATAGTTAGTATATGGAGGTGCACTTTGAGAAAGTGAAGTGAAAACCCAGAGATGGTGAAAAAGGGAGTGAAAATAGACAGTACATTAAATATAGAATTTGGACAAAGACTCTAATGGCAGGAAAAAGTACTGCAAACAAAAATTGAAATTCGTGAAGAGTGGCTAACTGGAGAAGGCAAAAATGAGATACATTGCAAAATAATTTGGAGTAGATGTGAGGTGGGGAAAAAATGAAGAGCAGAGATGTCTAACTGTAAAAGCCTATAAAAATGAAGATGAAGGCTTAGAAAAAAGGGCTCTAATAAACAAATAGCATAAACCAAGTCAACACTTTGCTGGCTAAAGGGAAGGAAACAGGAGAGGAGTTGGAGATGACAATGAAGTTTTGATCCTGAGAGTAAAATTATACGTGTTAAGAATTGAAATGGAAGATTGTAGCAAGACTAAGGGGGAAAAAAGGTATGTTCAGTACTAAGGAATCAGTTGGTGAAAATGGTGTGGCAGAATGGGATAGGAGCCTGAGATTTGAACCATTTATGAGGTGTGCTAAATTATTGCAGTGTGTTGGAACAGATATGCAGAGGTGGCAGTTAAGTCATTGGAAAGCTTGCACTTAAAATGAACTTGTTTCCTATGAGGGGGGTAAAAGAATGGCCACAGCACTAAATCAGTGCATCAGAGCATTAGAAATATGTCTTACTGTAATATTGCATCTTGCCATGAAATGCATAATTCAGGTTGCTTTATGGATGCTATGAAATAATGATAATGATTACTCAATTTACTATATTTTTATCACTTAATAAAATTTTTTTATCTCTTGTCCATAGATATTTGATTTAATGGATGCCAAAGCCCGTGCTGACTGCATCAAAGAAATAGATCTTCTTAAGGTAAAAGTTTAGAAAATGTGCCACTGTCATCAAAAAGTGTGTTATGTTTTTCATAGACATAATTGTGGTGCCCACTGTTTTTTGTGTAGAGTTTATATAAGCCTCACTTTTGAAGAATTTTGTGGTCTTTATTACTTTAAAAGTTAGTATTGAGAATTAAATCTGATAGAATGAATAACACTTCAAGTAAAAGTTTCTACCAAAGTTGCAATATTGTGTATGGCTGTGTCCTTTGTACAGTAAAATCCTGACTTCAGAAATTGATTTTGCTGTTTACTAAAAAAATGGACTTCACTCTTCCAGCTAAGTTTAGCATGCTATTGGATATATACATTGAAGCAAAATTCCTCTAAAATTGCAATGTCAGTCGCTGTGTAGATCCTAAAATGCCATGCTGTTCCTGCAAAGTATTTGTAAATGCTTCTCATCAGTGTATGCTTTTTATAATTTGTATCAGTGAAATAGAGTTTAGGGGTTGTTTTGTTTGCCTGAATAAGAATGTTTCCTATGTCAGTCTTAAAAGATGTGGCATGCTCTACACTAAAATGTGAATTACTATTTTGCTTTCTTAGCAACTGAATCATCCAAATGTAATCAAATATTATGCCTCATTCATTGAAGACAATGAACTGAACATAGTGTTGGAATTAGCAGATGCTGGAGATCTCTCTAGAATGATAAAGGTAGGCATTAACTTCTGTTAAAAAAATAAGAGCTTATAATGTTCAACTTCAGCTTTTCATTCTGTGTGATAATCACTGCGTGAAATGCAGTGAAAATGTCAGGATCTGCAGAGAAAAGTAAAGTGTTTAGTCTGTTTTTTGGGGTTTTTTTTGTGGTTTTTTGTTGTTGTTTGTTTGTTTTGGTTTGGTTTTTTTTTTTAGTGCTTGCCAGTATTTTTGCTTATGTAAGTATTTTTAACACTTAGCTCAGAATTTAAGTGCAGATGGGGCCATAAGTAGCCTGAAGTTATATTAGTACTGGGGAGAAACAAGAGAGCCTGTAAAGAAAAGCACTTTCACCACCATTTAGAACAATCCATTTTAATGGGATTCTGGCTATTTTGGCATGATTGTGTTTTATGTTCCGATATTCTGTTCTCAGTAATAGCAGTGAAAGCAGAGAACTGCAGCCATACAGCAGAAGTGTCTTCTAGACCTTGAACTTGAACTGCTAAAAATATATTTTGTATTTCTTTGAGATCACATGAAGTTAGTTTACTGATACGTGGTTGTGTGGTTGTGCAGTATGGGTTAATTGTTTGGGGTTTTTTTGAAATATTTAAATGCCTATTTAGCTAATGAGAAAAATTTATCCGAGAGCCATTGTATAAAATTCTGTATTCTAAAACTTATATGAGGTTTTAACTGCCTTTTTTAATGTTTCTTTGTTATTTGACAACTACTTCCTCTTGTTCCCTTCCCTTTTTCCACTGTGTCTTTGGTCCAGTGTGTCCTTTTAGCATTTTTCCTTGTGTGCACACCAGCATTATTGCTGTCAACACAGCACAACACCACTGTGGGCACAAACAATGCCAGTCAATTAGTGTTCACTCAGCAGCACCGGGCACAGAACACAGTTAAGGCTGTTTTGCTTGGGACCTACATGAATAGAGAATGTTAATTTCTTCATTAATGACTTTCATGCTGACTTTTTTTTGAGCTTTTGAAGAATATTCCTTTCTAAATTGATAATTGTGAGGTAGGACAGTCAAAATTTAGTTCTAAGCAGGTTGACAGCATCTGTTAATATTTATAGCCAAATGTGATATTTTTCTTCATCTCATGAATTATTAATTCGGTGGGCTTACATTTCATAAAACATAAAGGAAGGTTTGTCTTTTCTTTTGAATGTTCAGTTTTGACACAACAGTTACTAATATGAGTACTCTGTGACAGATTGCCTTATGGCATGTCTGGTCTTATGACCCACTGAAGCTTTTTCTTTTTTCTCTTGCTTTTTTTTTATTATTTAATTTTAAATCTGGTGTGTGGCTTTTTCAGTGCAGTTGGCCTCATTACACCTTGTTCAAGTCGGTGGGTATTTCTTACAGGCTCGATCTTGGAGGCACTTTGTGATTGTCCTCTTAACACAGGGATCATGTTTAATGTAGCAAACTTAGATTGCTGTTTGATGTTAATGACAGCCTATCAGGCTATTATTAAATATGTATGAGATGTCACAATGCACTGTGTCTTTATGCTCCTGGTGGAGGAAATGATTTGGTAGATTACTTTGACAATATGAGTTAAAATGTGGGGCTCACCAGTCTTAAAAATGTATTTTAAAAATTGCCTGGAAAATAAATGATATGTAATAGTATAGAGTCTTCCTAGAAGAGTGGCTGCCTATCACACTATTAAGGTAAATAACTATGTTGTGTTATCAAGACAAATAAACTGCTTTGGTTTCCAGTGTTCTTGCTAGAATGTTGCTGTAAGTTGTTGGAGAATGTCGAGACACCCTCAGAACTGTGTTTGGGTACCAGGCTTGTGTGATTTGTAGAGGGGATCAAGGATGTTTCTGAAATTGTAAATGACCACAGCTTGAATGACAGTAAAACAAATGTTAATGTGAGGGAAAACTACTTAACTAGTTTACTTAGGTATTTGTTATGACATTATTGGCACATCAGAGAATACTTACAAGGTTGCTGTGCCTCACAGTGCACCTTAATGAATTCTTTAGTTTTTCCCTTAATGAACGGCATCCTTGCTGCCCAGCTTTTATATCCTCACTCTTGTCACCTGCGAATAATGCTCTCTTTGTCCCCATTGAGTAGACAACTGAGTAAAATCACTTGGTGCATTCAGATGTATTCTAATAGAATTCATAGAATCTGCTGTATGTCCAAAAAAAAAGCAGCTGTGCATTGGCATTTACATATCACATAATGAAAGCAGAGGTATCTCATGTGCTCTCTCTGCCGCTGTGTTTATGTATGTACATACATAGATTTAATCCACTTTACCTTAATTATTTTTTTAATTATCTCTGTCACAGGGAGATGTTTCAATATAGCCTCTATTGTCAAAAGCAAGAGAGTTCAAAATTGAGGATTTCTTACTGTACAGCTTTTAGTGGCCTGTTAGAATTCTTGCATGTGGCATATTGGCATATCAGTAAAACTGAGAGGGAAATGTTTATGTTTGACTCATAGTTGGTTTTGCACTGCAGTACCTCAGCACTCCTCTGTAACCCCTCTGTGGGCATGGTGAAAAAAGGAAAACCTCTTGATTTTTCTGTCAGTGGCTTAGGTTCTTGGATACTATTACCTCAAAGGTACTACAAGTAAATCATTATTAACTCTTGTGCTGAGTCCCAGTTGCTCATGGTCTGTTGTTTGTCTGTGGTCTGCACTGCAGAACATGGGATATTATGTGGCTGCCAAGGTTCAGGGTAGTTCATGAGAACTGGTGTTACCTCATAATGCCACCTTCTTCTGCAATACAATAATATGTTGTAAGGCAAGTTTGAGGCTTGGTCCTTTTTCTTATTAGTCATGGTTCTCCTCTGCCACAAACACTGACAAAATGAAAATTTTCTGTGGGTTTTTTAGATTGTTTTCTTGTTTTCACGCAGCAGTTGATACATTGGATAAAGAAATTGCCACTAATAAAGAAGACTCTACTAAATTAATTAAGAAAATACATTATAATAATTCAGTAAAAAGAGCTAGTTAGTAAAATCTGTTGTGAAGATGTTGGAGCCAGAGAATTTGAATTATCTTGCTGAATAATTAGTATATTATTTAAGGTTAAATATAAAATTACTAGGCTTGCAAGAAAGGATGTTATCAAGGCACTAAAATCCTGGGGTTTTTTAACTCAGCAATAAACTTCAAAGTCTAATTTCTGCCGTTATTTTTAGCTTTTAGGTTCTTCTGGCAAATAATCTTAGTGCACAAAAAAAATGCAAACTTTAAACTGAATATGTCATACAGATCTTAAGGAAGTTAATCATGTTTTGGAAACAAGCATGAAAGCTTTCATCTGAAAAGTTGAAAATATGTGTGCAGCTTTCTCAAGATAAATGGGACATAACTTGAATTCTACAAAATGTTACCTAGGCACTTTAGCCACTCCTCAGACAGCACTTTGTGTGTATTTTTTCAGCTTTATTTAAAGATAAACATACTATAATTAGCTAGGTAAAATAACAAATATTTTAAAATATTTAATTAGTATGAAATTCCTATTGCTATCTCAAGTTTCTGTAGCTAGAACCAGAGCATTCTTTGTCCTTGAACTTGTTTTTTGTGGGATAGTCCAAATGCAGGAATAGTCACTTTTTTCCAAGCAACTGATGCGGATCTAAATTGTTCCTTGCAGGAGCTGGAGCTCTGTTCAGACTTGTTTGAAATCTCATTGATTCTAATTTCAGTGTTTCACTAGTGCTGGATATTTTGGGCATCACCGTATGAAACTGCATCAGGCAATTTCTCCTCTCCACATGGTCTGGAATGCAGCCCCTCCTTCCCGTGCCAAAGTATATTAGCTCTGGAGTTTGAGACTTCTTTGCAGCACTCTGAGCTTGGCTGGCTTACCTGTGTCAGGGGTAGCCTGCCCTTTCATGAGCTTGGAAGCAATTTTAACTTCATTCAGTGGCAGCTCTGCCAGCAGGGCTCTGCTCCTGCCTGTGTGAAGCAGCCAGGACTCCACTGCAGCATCCCTGTGCCTGCAGCCTGAGCTTCTGATGGTGAGAGGTGGCTGCAGGGCCAGAGGGGACAGCCCTTGGGCATCTCTGGATGATGTAGTGGCAGCCCTTTGGGAGGGACAGCTGTTAGAGTTACCCATTTTCTCTGGGGATGGAGAAGTGTCACTTGTTTTTTTCCCAGCTGTTTTCTGGTGGATTGCTGTCCTGAGAATGTGCTAGAAAGATAGAGATGCTTTTGCAGAAAGTAGGATTTTCTGATAAGTATTGATAGTACATGGTAGCTATAGTTTGACTGTTTAATTGCAATAGCAGTAATTTTCTTTTGCTGTGATACTTGCAGGATTTTTGGGAGTATGAAGTGAGGGATGGGTCTGTGTAGGGAAGAGGTGCCATGTCAGAATTTAGCAGGCCAGGTATTAAATTTTGCATGCCTTTCCCAGGATTTTTAACTGAGAGTTATCGTTTGGTTATCTTTCTCTTTATTATCCAAAACATTGATCTAAAACTTTAGCAGTTGTAGGAGATAGTTGGTGTTCCTGTTTGGAAAGCTGGTGGGAAAAATTATGTTTCCTGTGTATTTTGAATGGCAGTGTTGCAGAAGCTGTTTTCTGCCATGCACACACATGTCCAGCAGGACTAACTGTTTGCTGCTAGGATTGCCAGATATTTAGTTGTGTGAGAATGTTTCCAGTTTGTCAAAATATAGCAATTTCCTACTAAAATGTTGCATGCCAATGTTTCATTATAATATCTTACAACCATTGAATCTGAAATATTTTAAGCCCCTTTGTGCCTTGAAACAGATGTAAATCTCAGGGGATTTTTCTTACAGTAATGGCCGTGAAAGTTTACCTAAATTTCAATTCTTCTAACATATGTGCTTAAGAGAAATTGCTGGAGCATAATTCCAAAAGTGGAGAATTTCTGTATGTGAAGAGCTGTGTGAACATCCTGTGTCTCTCAGTGCTGCCACGACCCGAGTGACTGTCAGTGCTTCGACCTGGGGTAGGATGGGTGACTGAAATGGCATTGCCAGAAATAGCTTTCCCAGATGCTTTGGATGGGCTGGAGCTTTCTGTGTCTCGAGGGTGTTTGTTCTTTCTAACAACCTGGGAAAGGGAGAAACCTGAGATGAGTGTGGAGAAGACAAGGCAGACTGAGGAGTGGGCTGGGACAAGTAGCTGAGTGATCTTTAAGCGCAGAGAGAGAGAAGAAGGGAACAAGTGCACCTGTACTGGCTGGCAGGGTTTGAGAGCAGGCAGGGAACTTAATGCCACTGGGAGTAGAGGCTGAGCAGTGTAAGAGAGTAAGAGTAGTGTATTGGGAAACTGTGAAATGGGATTTCCAATACTGGACAGGGGGGACAGGGAGGTTGGAGAACGGCTGGTGTGTTGTCAGAGGATGGGACAGGTGGGGCAAGGATCCTTGAGACAGACAAACTGGCTGTCAGCAGGGAGAGAGCCTGGGTGGGCTGGCTCAGACTGGCTGGGAGCAGGATAGGATGGGACTCTGTTAAGGGTGCAGCTACTCTGTGCAGAAATGGTTGCAGCTCTGCTGCCTTCTTTGCTGCAATGGTCGTTTGCTAGGCAGGGAATTTGAAAGACAAAGGCTTTGTGATTACTACAATTCAAGGTTTTTCCAAAGACCATCCTTACTTGTTCTTTTCCTGAGGGATACTGAATAAACCACTTCAACCACTGCATTTTGAGGAGAATTCTGATTGCTTATTCTGTATTTCTTACATTCAAGGCAAAACTCTGGGTCTTGGTTTGTATTGAGCATTCACAGCTTCATTCTGAGTGGAAACTGCTTTGAAGATGAACTGTTTCATAAAGCTATGTATGTTGAGAAGGAGGTGCTTAAATTGGTGCCAGAATTAATTAACACTTTTGATCTCTATTCTTGGCCCATATTCTAGTCTGTAAAATGGGGATATTACTACCTCCTCATTTCTGAGGCCATTTGTGAAGGTATTTTATTAATTTGATATTCCAACAATGCATACTAGGAAACTGTATCCCACTCTGAAACTTATATTTAATAATAGGTTATGAATAGTGCACAATAAACAAAGCCTAGAGACGTTTTCAAACTGCTCATTAGCTGAGTATCATGAATGAATGAGTAAAAGGTCTTCTAACATAAAGAAAACAGAACTGAAAATTGCATGCACACACTCTCAAGGGGGAGAAATTATGGTGGCTCTAATTTTGAGATTTTTCTTACACATATATTTACGTCCAAATAATTGATATAATGGTTTTGGGAAAAGTATTTTTAAAGTAGTCTTTTGTGCATGTTTGTATAATTTGTTTCTTTTCATTATACTGGTTTATCTTGATCTATAATTGCAGATTTTAAAACATGGAATCTGGTTCTTTTGGCTTTCAGCAGTATCCGTGTCTCTCGTGCTTTTTTTTCTTTCCATGACTGCTAGATTTAATTTAAAGAACAAAAAACCCCAGTACCACCACCCCCACGCCAAGCCTCCTCACAAAAAGTATTTTTATTGAGCATATGGTTATATTTTATAATATAGAAAAGTTTGGCACTTTGCTGAAGCTGCATCATTTGTATATGTTAAAAGCTTCAAAATATTTTTTCCTCAGTGCTGGTTTTTATTTTTTTGCTTTTTGTATTACCTTTACCTTAGCTTCTTTCCTTACTCATTTTTGAAAAAAGCTTCAAAAGATAGAGTGTAGCTTGAAGAAGCCTTTAATATAATAGGATAGTGTAACACAGAGTGTGCTAATTACAGATCAAAGCTAAACTATTTTTATGTGCCTTTTCCTAAAGGAGGAACCTGGGGCTTTGAACCAGTCAGGCTAATTTTTGCCACTAACCTTTTTTAAAGCTGCTAAAAACTTTTTAAAATTTTTTTACCTCTTGTAATTAAAAAATAGTGCATCCTGTTCAACTTTGTTTATCTGTATTAGCTGCGGAATAGGTAAAAGTGCAGCGGGGTGTTCCGAGGGGAAGAGGCTGCTCTGTGCATGGAGCTGTGAAGTCTTAAAAGAAAAAGTGAAGGCACAGAGCCCTGGCAGGGTGGTAGAGATGCTTCTGGTAAGCTTTTCCTGCATCCACGTGTGTCACTGTGGTGTCTGACAGGTGCTCCACTGTCACCTTTGCTTAGAGCCAGAGGTAACCACAGTGAGAGCAGCAGTACCAGTTTACCCTGTGCGTGTTAACCTACATGTGCTGGCAGAATGAGAGCTGGCTGGTCCCCCAGTTGATAATCACTGGGATAATTGGGCTGGGTAATTGCCAGGCAGCCTTGTTAGCTTTGCTGTGAGTCAGCCATTGTGTGTGTCTGCCACTGGAACAATAAGAATAAGTGGGCAGATTTTCTTTTAAAATAATTAGACAATCAGCAGTGTTTTGTCTTGTGGCCAATTGCCTTCACAGACATCACACCTGAAGCTGTTGTGGAAGTACTGGCTGTACACACAGGGAAAATAATGGTGTCAGTCAGCTATGAAAAGTTAACTTGACAGTAAACTTCATTTAACTTAGGCTGTTGCAATAGGCTTTGGAGATTTCATCTCCACCTTTGTCCACTGGTTCGAAAATGAGCCTTTAAAGGGCAGGGAGAGTTGGAAGATTTTATTGAATAGTAGTTCTGGGTACTTTTCTTCTTTGAAATGCCCTGCAAACAGTACTTGGGGACTAATTTTAATTTTTTGGAGAGTTGCATTTGAAAAATTTGCACTGTCAGTGTTTGCATTATGTAGATAACTTGCTCAGAATAGAGATTTCATACCTGTCTGCCTTTGTAGAAAAAAGAAGAAAAAAAGTTAAGATGATAGCATCTGCATTTACTGTCATGCTATTGGTTTTTATTAGGAACCAGAGTTAATGGTTCAAGCATGAGTTTCACCTCTTCGTGCTGTACCAGTTTTCTCAAGGGGATTTTTTTGGAAAGAGATGCTTGTAAACAAATACTATTGAATTTAAACATGTGTGTGTGTTTTAAGAAGCCTCACTCAGCAGTGACAGCAGAGACAAGGAAAATGATGCAATACTGGAAATTTTATATTAGTGTTTCTGCAAGTAGATCAGATTTCAGTAGGTGATCCCTATTTCTGAACACTCTATGTCCTTGCTCTTTTGCATCAGCAGAAATGTTAGGTGGAACAGAGGGACTGTAGGTGGGCTGCTCAATAAGGAAAATTGAAATAAATCCTTGCAAAAAAACATGGCTAAAAATACTTCATGTAAAGTGACTTTGTGCAGAGCTTTCTAAGGAATATGAGTTTAACCAGGAGTCTTACTATGTCTGATTATTAGCTTGAAAGAATATTTGCTAAAATGGAAAACATGAAACATTTTCCTTTAGCCTATAAAAAATATAATTTTTTACAAGGCTTGTTATTTATTCTAAGTGGATGTCCTTTTCTTGAAATTTTGTGTGAAATAAGATTCTGTTTTCAGAAGATGCTTCTGTCTCAATTCTGTGGTGTCCCTACAGCATTCTTCTGTTCGTTTGGTTGGGGTTGTTGTTTATTTTTGTTGTTTTTTTTTTTTCTTTTGTTTGGTTTTGGTTTTTGGGGGG